>VWZI01016948.1:592483-636500 GCA_013396835.1 Psilopogon haemacephalus | reverse complement strand
CTCAAAGATCATCTAGTTACAACCTCCTGCCATGGGCAAGGACACCTCCCACTAGAGCAGGATGTTCAAAGCCTCATCCAGCCTGGCTTTGAACACCTCCAGGAAAGAGGCATCCACCACTTCCCTGGGCAACCTGTGCCAGTGTCTCACCACCCTCACTGCAAAGAATTTCTTCCCAATCTCCAGACTAAATCTTCCCTCCTTCAGCTTCAATCCATTCCCTCTCATCCTATCACAAGCCTGAAGGGTTTGCATGGACGTAAGAAGAGAAAGACCAGAACCTGGATGTGTGCAAAGGAAAAGAGGTGGACAGCAGCTGGCAGAAGAAGAATTCATGGATGGATGGAGAAGTATGTGAAAGTATGCTAATACATCACATTTGTAAAGATTCGTCTTCTCTGAAGTCTTCTTTTTCTATGAACCTTTACATTTCCAGAACTAGGGGGTGGGAGGTGGGTTTTGGGGTTTTTTGTCTGTTTGCTTATTTGTTTGTTGGGAGGGCTCGGGTGGGTTGTTTTTGGTTGGTTGATTGGTTTGGTGGGGTTAGATTTTTTGGGGTTTTTTGGGGGGGTTTTTTGATGTGTTGTTTTTTTNNNNTTTTTGGTGTGTTGTTTTTTTTTTTTAAGTTGGGATTTTGTTGATTGGATATCAGGGAAAAAATGGCTCCTGCAAGAGTGGTCAGGCATTGGAACAGGCTGCCCAATGAGGTGGTGAAGTCCCCATCCCTGAAAGTGTTCAAGAAACCTGTGGACACAGCAGTTTGGGACATGGTTTTATCATAGAATGGTTTGAATTGGAAGGGACCTCAAAGCTCATCCAGTTCCAACCCTCCCTGTGCCATAGGCAGGGACACCTCCCACTAGAACAGGTCGCTCAAGGCCTCATCCAACCTGGCCTTGAACACCTCCAGGGAAGGAGCAGCCACAGCCTCACTAGGCAAGCTGTGCCAGTGTCTCACCACCCTCACCTGAGCGTGGTGGTGTTGGGTTGAGGTTTGGATTTGATGATCCTAGGGGCTGAATCCAAACAAAACCATTTTTTATTCCATTTAGCAAATGCAATCATCTCTGCTGCGTGCTGAGAGTCAGAAGCAGCAGCTGAGTAATGAACTACCTCATACATCCCACTTTGCTGTAGCTCACACTTCTAGTGTTGATAGTTACAGAGCTAATGTTGTTCATAATTGGTTGTTCATTGTTAGAAAGAGAGCAGCCAGAGCACAGAGGTGGACAGTTTGCCATGCAGAGGGGCTCCTTTTAATTCCTACCAAGCACATCTTATTATCATAGAATCAGTCAGGGTTGGAAGGGACCACAAGGATCACCCAGTTCCAATCCCCCTGCCATTGGCAGGGACACCTCACACTAGATCAGGCTGTTGAGAGCCTCATCTAGCCTGGCCTTAAACACCTCCAGGGATGAGGCTTCCACCACCTCCCTGGGAAACGTGTTCCAGGTTCTCACCACCCTCATGCTGAAGAACTCCTTCCTTACATGCAGTCTGAATCTACCCATTTCCAGCTTTGTTCCCTTCCCCCCAGTCTTATCACTACCTGACACCCTAAAAAGTCCCTCCCCAGCTTTCTTGTTGCCCCCCCTTCAGATACTAAAAGGCCACAATAAGGTCACCTTGGAGCCTTCTCCTCTCCAGACTGAACAGCCTCAACTCCCTCACTCTCTCCTCATGGGTGATGCTACTTTTTTCCCCCTCAAGACAAAGGTACAATGAGGGAGCCTTGTGGTCTAACATTACTCAGAGATCCACCCACTAAGCCTTAACTGCTCAAGAAGTGGATTAATTAAACAACACAGAAGTTGAATCTCCACCAGATCTCTGCTCTTTAGCTCAGGTACAATGACTTTGTTCAAACAGTGTCTCCTGAAAGGAAGGAGTGGAATGTAATCACCTCTGAAGCTTTTTCTTAAGTGTGTTTCCACATCTGACCTCACATTCCTGTCCCCAAATACCAGATTCCATATTCTTGTTCCTCTGTGCAGCTTGGGTTGGAGAACATCTATTCACACAGCTGCCTGCTGAAACTGTGGCTGGCTTGGAGGGAAACAGCAAATAAATCAGGTGGAGCCAGTTTCTCTTGTGGATATATAAAGCTTGCCCTCTGTGACGAAAAAGGTAGCAGTGGAATGACTGCAGTCAAGACTTGAAGAAGGTGCAGCCCAACACAAACCACAGAAACCAACATTTGGCTCAGAAGGAGCTGTTAAATGTGGCAGAGAAGAAGGTTCCTCAGTTCAGGCTTGGGCTGATGGCAGTTTGAGGATGACTAAATTAGACCACCTCCTGCTGGTTATTGTCTGATTGGGCTCAAAGGAGCTCAATGTCAGGCTTGTGTCTTTGAGAAGGGTCTTTAGGAGGGAAGCTTTTGTCCTCTGAAAAGCATTTGTGGTGCATATGCAGTCAGAGAGGGCTTGACAACAGGCCTTGGGACTGGAGGAAGACAAGTGCAGTTTGCTTTGTTGAAGTTCCATACTGGGTGGTTGCCCAAAGGACTCCCCAGCCCTATACCACTCCCACACACAGCTAGAGGGGAGAGGAGCAGCAGAGAAGACTGGAGAGAAGTCTGATCTTGAATGTCTCCAGGAACAGACTGAGGGACCTGGGACTTTTTAGTCTGGAGAGAAGACTGAGAGGAGATTTAATCAAATGGGGGACAGGCTCTGCTCACTTGCTCCCTGGGATGGGACAAGGAGCAATGGATGGAAGCTGCAGCACAGGAGGTTCCAGCTCAACACAAGGGGAAACTTCTTGACTGGAAGGGTCCCAGAGCACTGGCACAGGCTACCCAGAGAAGTTGTGGAGTCTCCTCTGGAGACTTTCAAAGCTTGTCTGGTGTGTTCCTGTGTGACCTGAGCTGGATTGTATGCTCCTGCCCTGACAGGGGGGGTGAACTTGATGATCTCTTTGTGTCCCCTCCACACCCTGACATCCTGTGATCCCTGAGAAACCTGTTCCAGTAATTTCCCAAGTCTCATTGGGCAGAACTTCCTCCTGATGCCAAACAACTCCTCTGCTCCTGTTTCAAACCATTATCCCTCATCCTATCAACCCAAGCCCTTCTAAACAGTCCCTCCCCAGCCTTCAGGTCCTCTTCAGATACTGAAACGTAGTTATGAAATCTCCTCAGATTCTCATCCCTTCAGCACAGTTCTCTTTCTAGGTGAATATCATTGTCACAGAAACATGCAGGTTGGCAAAGCCCCTCAGGATCACTAAGTCCAACCTAGAACCCTACTCTACAAGATTCACCTTAAAACAGATCCCCAAGCACCGCATCCAAACCACACTTAAACACATCCAGGGTTGGTAACTCCACCACCTCCCTGGGCAGCTCATTCCAATCCTTGACCACTCTCTCTGTGAAAACCTTCTTCCTGAATCCAATCTAAATCTCCCCAGCCTCAGCTTGAGGCCATTCCCCCTTTGGTCTGTCTCCAGCTACCAGTGAGAAGAGCCCAGCAGCAGCCTCTCCACAATGTCCCTTCAGGTAGCTGTAGACAACATTGAAATGTCTCAGCATTGCAGTGTGTGAACGCTCAGAGACTGCCCCAGGGCAATTCCCAAATTTCAATGAATCCCTCTGGAACGACCTAAGAGAACAAACCGAGGTGTTCCATACATGTGGTCAGACCAACTCACCCCACACCTCCACATCTCCTTGCTGTAATAATTCCTTCCATGGAGGAGGTTTGCAATCAGCTCCCACTAGCTCCAGAAAGCAGCCTAGGTTGTGGTGTCTTTCCTATTCCCATTTCTTTCTAGGTCAGAAGGTTTGTACCTTGTCTCCAGGGGTGCCAGACAGTGATTATCCCTGAATGTTACAGTCAGTGATTCCAATTATCTTAAATACAGGAGAATTTATTGTTCTAGGGGAATGGCAAAGGAAATCAAAAGGAAAGTCAGGCAGACTGCAAGCAGAACTATGCTAATATCGCAAGGAAAACTGTTGTGTTTTGGCAGAAATTAGGACTCTGATCTCACTCAACTTCCATCTGTGCCCATCTCCTCATGGCACTGATTTTACTGCTTCTCAACAACTAAAATAACAGCAGCAAACAGGCTCTGCCTGTTTGGGTTTAGTTGTTTGTCGAGCATAAAAAGCAGTGGAGAATTTCTGCTTTGTAATAAAAAAAGGGGTCCAAAATTCATAATTTCATCTAGATAAAACCCCCCAAAATTTGCAAGTTTTTTTAGCCCCAGTTCAATAAGTCACAATGGTCTTCTTTCATTCTCTTTCTTTCACTGCACAGTGCCTCAATCAAGAGAAACAAGGACCTGCTGGAGAGAGTCCAGCAGAGAGCCACGAGGATGACTGGGGGACTTGAACATCTCCCCTGTGGAGAGAGACTGAGAGTCCTGGGGCTGCTTAGTCTGGAAAAGAGAAGGCTGAAAGGGGATCTGATCAGTGTCTGTAACTGTCTGAGGGAGGTAGGGGGGTGTCAACTGGTTGGGGCCAATCTCTTTTCAGTGGCAGCAATAAGCCAAGGAGCCACAGCTACAGACTGAAACATAGAAGGTTTCAGCTCAACATGAGGAGAAACTTCTTTACAGTGAGGGTGCCAGAGCCCTGGAGCAGGCTGCCCAGAGAGGTTGTGGAGTCTCCTCCGGAAGATTTCAAACCCCACCTGGATGCATTCCTGTGCAAACTACCCTAGGTGATCCTACCTTGGCAGGGAGGTTGGGCTCAACAGTCTCTGGAGATCAGTTCCAACCTCTGAGGTTCTGTGATTCTGCAATTAGGGAATAAAAATAACCTTTTTTTTTTTTTCTTTTTTTTATGCATAGCTGCCGTGAATGGATGTGAAAATTCCATACACAGGAGACAATCCTTTTCGGTTTTCATGGCAAGTCATTTGGCACTTAGATGGGATATTAGGAAAAAAAAAGACTTCAAGAGTGGTCAGAAATCAGCACAGACTGCCCACGGTGGTGGTGGAGTCCCCATCTCTGGACATGTTTAAGGACTGTTTGGATGTGGTGCTTAGGGATCTGTTTTAAGGTGAATCTTGTAGAGTAGTGTTCTAGGTTGGACTTGGTGATCCTGAGGAGCTTTGTCAACCTGGATGTTTCTGTGACTCTGATAATTCAAGTGGTTTGCTCTTGCACTCACACCTAATTATTGCCCTCAGCAGAGTTAACAGGTGGTGAAAAATGTTCCAAACAGAGGTTGGTTCAGATAAAACTAAGAGAACAAAAATGGTTTTGATGTTATTCCTCCCAGTTTCCTCTCTGTGAACCAACTTTTACCCCACAGCTGGCAGCTTCTGAGCAGTGTGCTTGCCAACATGACAGCCACCTGGTGGAAACCAGAAGATAGATCACAGAATGGTTTGGCTTGGAAGGGACCTTTCAAAGTCATCTAGTCCAAGCCTCCTGCAGGGAGCAGAGACATTTTCAACTACCCCAGGTTGCTCAAGAGCACCAATCCATGATTCCAAACTGAAGCTAATCTTTGACATTCAGGATATCTCATTCCTCACATCTAGGTGGCTGTTGAGGCTGCCAGAGGGCCTCCTGCTTTCAGGGACTGGGTTTCTAATTCTCTATACTTCTGATCTGGGCACTTTCTTCCTTTTGATTCAGTCTCAGACAAAAATCTGCTTTAGTTGAAACAGGACTGTAAGTACTAGCAGAGTAGTGGGCAGTTAATGGACATCCTTCTCCTCACCCATGCTTTAACTCCCACCCTTAGGTCTCCTCCCAGTTGTCTTCAAGTGAGTTATTTCACTCCCAGCCCTTTTGTGATGGGTACTTATATTGGATCCCCATTCTGACATTCAAGTCCCCTCCTTGTGCTGGCTGCAGCACAAAATGAAACCCTAGCTCCATGAAAATGCTTGGGAATTCTGCTGCCAGGCTCCTTAATGACCATTTTCAAAGCAGAAGGTAGGTTATTAGCGAAGTTCCCACTGAGGCTTGTGCAAAGACGTGCGTCATTTGAAAGATCCACAAATGCCTGCTGGGAGGCGTGGGAATAGTGGGGGAGGTGACATCTGCAGGGACAAGAAAGTTACCTGGGCAGGAAAAACGAAAGCTGAGCTTGCTAATTGTGGGCTCTGTCACTCTCACTGTAAAGAAGTTTCTCCTCATGATGAGGCGAACCCTTCTGTGTTCCAGTTCGTAGCCAAATACCACCGCTCTCAAACGCCAAAGACATTTCTTCCCAGTCCATGTGATCTCACCTGGCTTATGCAGACTGTGCTGCAGCCCCTCTGGAAAGCAGCCAGCAGCTGCAGAGATTTACAGCATGCTTTAAATAGCTGAGAGGCAAAGGCACATGCTCAAGGGGAAGGCAGCGGCACAGAGGGCTAGCAGTGGGTGAGGACTTCTGCTGCTTCTAGGTCAACGCCCTGAGTCAAGCCTTGCTCAGAGCTACACAAAGGTGGTTACTACCTCGTGGCTGCTGGTCCATGTGAAATGAATTAACGCTCACAGGCCAGCCCTTGGCAAACAAACATCCTACTGCAAAAATCATTTTCCCTTCTAAGAAGACCAAGGATTAGCTGGACGTGGAAAATCAGCTACCTTGTCTCCTCTAACCAACCTCTTCCCAGGCTAAGGATGAAACCAGGTGATGGGGAAGGACTTCTGCAAAATGTGAGTAGTTTTTTTCTGGGGAGCTTCCCCATTTCCAAGCTCTCTGTGGCTTTAAGGCTCCTCCATCACCATGCTTAATGCTACAGGAAACGTTTTTTTTAGGATGAGTTCAGGTCCCTATTGGAGTAGCCTTCACTGGCACAATAATGAGAGAGTGTGGGATTTCTTGTGGCATCTTACACTGGAAACTCCTCGTGTGTGTGTGCATACACTGATCTCAGCAGCACAGTGTATTTCATTTGCTGAACTGGCAAATGTCAGTGCAGGAAAAGCAGAGTTTCATTTCAGTGACCTAAATTGGGAAATTCCACCCCTTCCTATTTTTTCCTTTTTCCCCAGTGTGAAGAGGGCACAAACGAAGAGGCTGTGGAAATGCAATTAGTGAAGTGACTCCTCTGTCCAACAGGTGGAGTTTTACAATCAAGGATGTTCAGGGTCCTCTCGACGTGTGCCCTTGGTTCATTAGCAATTAAATGAGCCCTCCCCACGTGCTGCTGCTCTTTAATATTGATAAGGCCAGATGGATGGATGCCTGGATGAATCCATTATTCATCTTTCCCATCTTTATTGTCACAGGCAGGTTGTTAAGATCCTGGGTCTATTTTTAGGTCTATTGCTGAGATAGTCAAGAACTGAGATGTTGGAAGTTTGGCTTCCAAGCACTCTAACATCACCTACAAGACACACACCTTGTTAGAAAAGACCTTTGCTGCACAAACAGCAGCACACTTTGGTCCTATCAAACATTAACAGGTTTTATGTCCTCACAGCACCACAGAATCGGTTTGGTTGAAAAAGACCTCTAACAGCATCCAGTCCAATGATGAACCTAACACCACCATGGCCATTAAACCAGTTCTCAAACTGCCCTGTCCACACATTTCTTGAGCACCTCCAGGGATGGTGACTCCACCAGCTCCCTGGGCAGCCTGTGCCACTTCCCGACCACTCATTCAGTACAGAGATTTTTTTCCTAATATCCAAACTAAACTTCCCCGGGCACAACTTCAGACCATTTCTTCTCATCCTATCACCTGACGCTAGGCAGAAGAGCCCAATGCCCACCTCAGGCCAGCCTCCTTTCAGGGAGTGAATCCACCTACAAGAGGACATGGGTGAGAAGAGCATCAAGACAAGGCAAAGATATTCACAAATGAGCTGGGCTGACTGTAAGAGCAATTCGACTGAATGAAAACAAGAAAGCTCCTCGAGGAGTTCAACCCCCATTCATTCTAATTAACCAGAAGGGATTTTCCCTCATTCTCTGATGAGTTCAAAAGTCACATTTCCTTACACAATGTAATTTAAATGCCACTCCATTTAGATGCCCAACGTCTACCAGCTCCCTGTGTGCACTCCAAATCCACCATGGCTCTACCCATTGATGCCTCCCCTATGCTGGGACTGGATGAGAACATCTTCCACTAAATTCCCCCAGCCCAATTTGCACAGGCTCGCACAGCCCCAGGCCCTTATCATCTATGCATGACCATCCAAAGCTAATTTTAACTTGTGAAGTTTCCTGACTGCTCTGCAAACCATGGAAACTCCTGCACCTCTGCATGCACATCTCAAAGTTGTGCAAGGAAAAGGTACCCAGGCAAAGGGAGCCTGCTGTAGGTGAAAGGCTCCTTGGGGCTCACAGGTATCACAGACCTATACACCATCAATATTTACATATTGATACAGCCTCTTGAGCAGATTTATCCAAGATTCAGTCAGCATGGTGGTGTTAGGTCATAGGCTGGAGTTGATCTCAGAAGTCTGTTCCAGCCTAAATAATTCACAGAATCACAGAACCTTAGAGGTTGGAAGGGACCTCCAGAGATCATTGAGTCCAACCCCCCTGCCAAGGCAGGATCCCCTAGGGCAGGTTACACAGGAAGGTATTCAGGCAAGTTTTGAAAATCTGCAGAGAAGGAGACTGCATAACCTTCCTGGGCAACTTGACTTCAGCTCATGGTGTTGACACTTTCTGGCTGTTTCAGATAGTTCATTTAAATCTTTCCCTCTTCATCTTCCACATTTGCTAGGATCATAGAATCACAGAATGTTAGGGGTTGGAAGTGACCTGTGCAGATCAAGTCCAACACCCTGGCAAAGCAGGATCACCTAGGGCAAGCCACACAGAAAAGAATCCAGAGGGGTCTTGAAAGTCTCCGGAGGAGATTCCACAACCTCTGTGGCCAGCCTGCACCAGGGCTATGTCACGCTTACAGTAAAGAAGTTTTTCCTCATGTTGGGATGGAACCTCCTGCATTCTAGTTTGTGTCCGTTGTTACTTGTCCTGTCACAGAGCACCACTGGAAAGAGCCTGGCACCTTCTTGCCACCCACGCTTCAGATATTTATAAACATTAATAAGACCCCCCTCTCAGCCTTCTCTTCTCCAGGCTAACCAACCTCAGGGCTCTCAGCCTTCCTTCATCAGGCAGAAGTTCCACAACCTTCATCATCCTCATAGCCTCCATTGGGCTCTCTTCAGTAGCTCCCTGCCCCTTCTGAACTGGGGAGCCCAAAAATGGGCACAAGCCCTCAGATGCAGTCTCCCCAGGGCAGGGAGCTCACAGTCTGTTTTCAGTGGGTGCTTTTGGTTTCAATTACTTATGAAGTATTGCAACCAGATCTCTATACTGAGCATGACAGTTCTGCATCTAAAGATATAGAAGGGCTAGATTGAAAAAAAAAAAAAAAGCTTAGGAAAAGAATGATCCCCAACTAAAAAGCCACATTTAATTGAAGGTTTGCATTGTTCTGATCCCAGCTCACATTACTTTTAAAACTAATTTATGGATTTTAATCAGAAATGTATTAAATATATATATGTATGTATATGTAGCCAGAGAGTGAAAGAAATGTCTGTGGTGCAGGGCTTGCTAAAATTCATTAAGGAAGAACACAAGAGATAATCCTCCATCAATGTCAGTAGATTACCTCTTCCTGATAAAATGCTTCTTTATTGATTCTTGCCTCTTAAACTCCCCAGGGTCCTCCCAGAAGGGGATGCTTATCAGCTTTTAACTAATAGCATTACAACATCAATTCCACTGTCTCCATCGGTAATAAAACGTAGCAAACCTAAATCCTCTGCAAGGGAACATCTGCTGTGAAATCTGCAACTGTTCTGGTTCACCTGAGCTGGTGGGAGGTGTCCCTGCCCATGGCAATGGCGGGGGGTGGAACTGGATGATCTTTAAGGGCCCTTCTAACACAAACCATTGTATGTTGAATGTGCTAGAATAGAATGGGCTAGAATAAGTCAGGTTGGAAGAGACCTCCAAGATCATCCAGTCCAACCTATCACCCAGCCCTATCCAATAGCACTAAGTGCCCCATCCAGGCTTTTCTTGAACACCTCCAGGGATGGGGACTCCACCACCTCTCTGGGCAGCCCATTCCAATGCCAATCACTCTCTCTATGAAGAACTTCCACCTAACATCCAGCCTATACCTCCCCTGGCACAACTTGAGGCTGTGCCCCCTTGTTCTGTTGCTGGTTGCCTGGCAGAAGAGACCAACCCCACCTGGCTGCAACCTCCCCAGTTGTAGAGAGCAATGGGCAATGCTGGCACTGGGCACCTGTACATTGTGTGTTAATTGGCAAATGCAGAGCTTCCAAAAGCTTTAATTAGAAGTGATCCTCCAAATTACTTTGTTGCTTTCCCTATTTCATCTCCTTTGCAGGTCAGGGAGAAATGATTACCAAATCACAGAATTAAGCAGGTTGGAAAAGACCTCTAAGATCATTGAGTCTAACCTATCACCTAACCCTTCTAATTAACTATACCATGGCACTAAGTGCCTCATCCTGCCTCCTCCCTGTCAGTACCGAGGAATGAAAGGAAGCAGTAAGAAGGGTCAAGAGCTTTCCTTATGTGAACAGAAGATCACCAGAACCTTTAGTGAAAGGAGAGCTAATGCCAGAAGTGTGAAGCTGGCTGCTTGCTGCAGGGCTGAGCTGAGTTTTGCAAGGCAGAGACCTTTCCTCACACGCAGCACAACAGCCACACTGCTCTTGGGTTTCAAGTTGCTCAACGCATGCAGATTTGCATAAAAGCCAGGGGGGGAAAGCACAGTGGCCATGGGGTGGGGGTGCAGAACACAGAGTAGAGATGCAATAAAGTATTTGGAGGGAACTCACAGTGCATGCATGGTGCAGAGGGCAAAGCCCATCGCAGGATGTTAGGGATTGGAGGGGACCCAAGGAGATAGAGTCCAACCCCCCTGCCAGAACACAATCTAGCACACATCACAGAGGAACACATCCAGACGGGCATTGAAAATCTCCAGAGAAGGAGACCCCACAACCTCTCTGGGGAGCCTCTGCCAGTGCTCTGGGACCCTTACAGTAAAGAAGTTCCCCCTTGTGTCGAGAGGGAACCTCTTTTGCTGCAACTTACACCCTTTGCTCCTTGTCCTTTCCCAGGGAGCAAGTGAGCAGAGCCTGTCCCTCCACTCCTGACCAGCCCCCAGATATTTGTAAACATTTATCAAATCCCCTCTAAGTCTTCTCTTTTCCAGACTAAAAAGTCCCAGGTCCCTCAGCCTCTCCTCACAAGTCATGCCCGCCAGCATTCAGGTTGCCTGGGTGGCAGCTGCCACACCATGCTCCACAGCTTTTGTTTCCACTCCAGCTTCTCTGAAGACATGGTTGGCTAGCCCAGGTGATAAGTCCCTTGAGATTCATGGAGCAAAACAATTATTTGGTTTGCAAGCTCAGACATTCTGTTTGAAAATTTGCATTTAAGAACTTCTGAAGTGCCATAGCCTGGTTTGTGACTCTGGTTTTGTGGTCAGAAAGTAAGTTTTGGTAGCTAAAGAAGAAGTGTTGCAAAACAACCCTATGAAGCAATCAGGCAGAGGGCAGTTCCTGTCCAGACTTCATACATGTAGTGGAAGAATGCCATTAGCTTCAGCTTTCCTGCTTTTCTTACTCCAGCCATGTCATAGCTCCAGCCCTAGAGAAACATGGGTCACTACCTCTCTCATGTGCAGAGAACATGGCAAATAAGAGGTTCAACCTGCATTCATTGCTTGGTTCATGAAATAATTCCATGCTCAGATGTGGTACAGAGCCAGAAATATAAGCCTGTAGTGACTGCTTGGCTGGTCCAGCACACAACACTAACCTCTGCCTTAGGAGACTATGACCTGACAGTACTGAGAAGCAACTGACCCTCCAGTCAAGAATTTTCTTCTCAGATCCAACCTAAACCTCTCCTGCTGCAACCTGAGGCCATTTTTTTCCTCATCCTGTCACTTGTTCCTAGGGAGAAAAGCCCAACCTTCACCTCATTGCAGCCTCCTTTCAGGAAGCTGTAGAGAGCAATGAGGTCTCCCCTCAGCATCCTCTACTCCAGCCTGAACAACCCCAGGTCCCTCAGCTGCTCCTCATAAGGTTCCTCACAGAGATCTCACTTCCAAGCACAAGATGGTACTGAAGGCAACAGTTCAGATCTAAAAGATGAGGCAATCCCAGAAACCCACGGCTGTTGACTCCCTTTTTTCACAAACACACAGGCAAATCTACGATTAAAAATACATTATGGACCTTTGAAAGTAATTTCTTCCTCTGCTTAAATAAATATTTAAGCAGTTTTAAACCCTGAAATACTGTATTAAAAAAAAAATTACAAAATACATCACATTGTAATAGGAAAGTGGTTGGGGCCCCATCCCTGGAGATATTCAAGGTGAGGCTCAACAGGGCTCTGGGCAGCCTGATCTGGTTGAGGATGCTCCTGCTGACTGCAGAGGGGGTTGGTCCCTCCCAACCCAGAGCATTCTATGAAATTAATAACAGGGGCAGCAGAGGATCAGCAGCTGACACATTTAGCATGGGGGTTTTTTTGCAGAGGTAAATCACCATTTTCCTTGGCAGTGTACTGAAATTGGTCTATTACCTGGGGAAGTATTTCTTCTCCCTTAAATAGCTATTGACCCACTACCTGATTACTTTTTGAACCTGGTGGCAAAGCCTGCAGAGTGCCAGTCAGACAGGGTTACCTTTCTGCCCAGAACCACTGGCTACATTTTGATCAAGCAGAAGTATGAGTTGAGAGGGACAAAAATAATTAGACTCAGGGAAAGACTTCCATGTGAGTAAGAATTGAGAAGTTTAAATTCCAAAGGAAATGACTAAGGAAAGACATGAAGTTCATGATAGGATGCAAGCTGTGAGGGTTCTCTCACCTTCCTTCCTCTTAAGGATCTTTGTGGGGACCCAGAAACTGGGAAAAGGAAAAGGCTCAGTCACTTGCTAAAATTCTGCTGTAAGAGTTCAGAATTTGCTGAGGTCCTCCTCAACTTACAATGCTTACACAGGCTGCACTTTGCACCCTACAGAATCTGGAAGCATTTTGTTACCCCCTTCATAAACATCTCCCAGGTTTGAAGCATTTATCATTCATGTGAGGAGGAGTGAACAAACCCTCCCAGACTTGTTGGGCAGGGCCCAAGGGCTACAGCAAACTCACCCAAAGTGCTGACTGAAGCCTTGGCAAAGGTTGCTCTCACTTCATCCTCCTTCAGCTGGGTGCAGAGATGATGCCATCAATAAAACAGGAGCAGAGAGAAGCAGAAGTGGGATTCAGCTTACACAGCTTGGAAAGAGACCAAGGATCCTTCTTCCTGCCATATGGGCATGGCCACTGCTGCCTCTGCTTGGAAAAGTTCTCCCTGAGTGGTGCAGAGCAGTATCACATAGCTGGTAGGGACACTGAGACATCTTGCAAGGATTTCATAGGTTATATGGTGAGGGATGACTGAAGATGCATGCTGCTGAGCTAAGGCTTTCTGCATCATCAGAATCAGCTGGAAAATTGGGTCCAGGTGAACCTCATGAAGCCCAAAAACAACCAATTGCAAGATCCTGCACCTGGGTCAGAACAATTCTCACTATTGATACAAGCTGGGGAAGGATGTAATAGAAAGCAGCTTTCTGGTAAAGGGACTTGAAGATGGTGGCAGACAAAAAGTTGACTGTGGGCCAACAATGTGTGCCTGCAGCCCAGGCTATTGGCATCCTGGGCTACAAAAAGCAGCTTGCCCAGCAGGCTGAGAGGGGGTTCTGTCCCTCTGCTCTGCTTAGATCTGACTGGGGGTATTGCATCCAGCTCTGGGGCCCTCAACACAGGAAGGACATGGACCTGATAGAGAAGGTCCAGAAAAGGGCCACAAAGATGACCAGAGGGCTGGAGCACCTCCCCTATGGGGACAGGCTGCAAGAGGTTGGGCTGCTCAGCATGGGGAAAGAAGGCTTCAGGGAGACTTTACAGTGGTCTTCCACTACCTGAAAAGGTCCTACAATGAAGCTGAGGAGAGAATGTTTACAAGGCCTTGTAACAAGGAGAAGAAGCAATGGTTTTAAACTAGGGAAGGACAGATTTAGGTTGGACATTAGGAAGACGTTCTTCCGTATGAGGGTGGTGAAACACTGGAACAGGTTGCCCAGAGAAGTGGTGAAGGTCCCATCCCTTGACTCATTCAGAGTCAGGCTTGACGTGGCCCTGAGAAACCTCATCCAGCTGGTGATGTCCTTGCTTACTGCAGGGGGTTGGGGAAGATGCATTTTGTGTGTGACTAAGCAGGAAAATCCACATGGGGCTGGTTCTAAAAGGAACAACTCAGGCCAGGAAGGTCTTTTCTCTTGGTGAAACAAAACTGAATTTTATAGCACATAGAAAGATTGTTCTGCTGTGTTATTGATTCAGCTTTTCCTATGGAACATGTCCTTAAATGTTGCTTATGTAATCCAAGAGAAAAGGAGAGTTGTGCAACAGTTTTCAGAAAATACAGCTCGACTGCATGGCAATACCACAGCAACAATAACAAAATTGATGATGCTTATGTCCATATTGTCTCTCAGGGAGAGCATTATACTTGACACAGAATCATAGACTGCACTGAGTTGGAAGAGATTTTTAAAGATCATCCACTCCAAACCCACTGCAGTAGGCAGGGACATCTCCAGCTAGGTCACGTTGCTCAGGGCCATGTCAAGTTTGACCTTGGATGTCTCCAGGGATGGAGCCTAAATCACCTCTTTGGGCAGCCTGTTCCAGTAGTTCCTCACTCTCATGGTGCAGAGCTCCCTCCTGATGGCCAACCTTAATCTCCCCTGCTCCAGTTTCAAACCATTGCCCCTCATCCTATTACTGCAAGCCCTTCTAAGAAGAGTCCTTTCTCAGCCCTCCTGTAGGTGCCTTCAGATTTGAAATGCTGCTGTAAGGTCTCTCCAGAGCCTTCTCTTCTCCAGGCTGGACAGCCCTAACTTCCTCAGCCTGTCTTTGTAGAAGATGTGCTCCAGCCCTCTGATCATCCTTGTGGCCCTGCCAGGACTCGCTCCAGCAGGTCCATGTCATAAAATTATAGAATTACAGAATCAGTCAGGGTTGGAAGAAACAACAAGGATCACCTAGTTCCAACCCCCCTGCCATGGGAAGGGACACCTCACACTAAATCAGGCTGTCTAGAGACTCATCCAGCCTGGCCTTAAACACCTCCAAGGGCTTCAATGTCCTTGTGTTGGGAGTCTCCAGACATTTCATTGCTGCAAACAAAGTACAGGAACGTTTTTACAGCAGCATTTTACCGAAGTCTTTAAAACGTGATGTGCTGTGCAGGAAAAGAGAAGATGGAAAAGCAGGTGTGGAAGGATATGAGCACAAAGGAAGTGAGGATAAGTCCTCGTCTCCATGCTGTCAGTGTTCATAGCTTTACCATGTGCTGCTGGTTTGAGGCTAATTGGCATATTTCAATGAGAGAAATTAGCTCATTGGCTGTGAAAAGAAAATGCCAGTGACATTGCCCATTCATTCTGCTGAGACATATAAAAACAAGAACACACACAAAGATAAGGTCAGTCTATAGCTGCCTGCTTGACCTATTAACTCCTCTGCCTGGAACTGTGAGACTTGAGCTAATAATTCTTCTTCTAACACCTCTTGCCAACCTTTTCCAGCTTCCCTTGCACGTAAGTGGGATCCTAAGATACAGGAAAGGATGGAATGAAGGTGGGAGATTGGTTTGAAAACCCTCCTGGGAGGCTGTGCTGGTCAGGAGCGGGTTTGTATCTCTGTATTGCCTTTAACTTCTTTATTACTGCATAGAGTTGTCAATATCTCTATATATATCTATATCAATATATATATACATATGTGTCTATATATATGTGTATATATATTAATATCTGCTTGTAAATTGTGCCAAGCTATAAGTACAGCTTCATTCCTTAACTTCCATATGACGGAGCTAGTCTGGCTGAATCTCTAGCCCTGTGGGAGGGCAGGTAACTGCCAAACCTGCATGGCACAGTCTCCACACCTCCCCTGTCTCCAGCAGGTTCCCATGCAGGCCTAGGTGTGCCCAGGTGGGCACGCAGGAAGCAACAAACCCGAGCAGGAATAGCTGTGCAGACAGTCACAGCAGGTTCGTGTGGGCGAGATTGGCTTCTAAACCTACCACAACAGGAAGCTCGTCCAGGCTGTGTGTAAGAGACAGGCAACTCCTCTCATGCCTGCTCCCTGTGCCAAAGCTCCCGTGGCCAAATCCAGAGCAATTACAGCTGAGTCACGCAGATGAGGAGATACACTGGAGAAGGGACTGCCAAGGCATGAGAGAGCTTCAGTCACCTGGGCTGGGGAGAAGGGAGGTGCCGCTTCCAAACCTCGGGAAGGGCCCAGGGCCACATGATGAGATCAAAGTATCAGTCTTTATTTTAAAGGAAAAGGCTTCTCGTTCTCTCTGGGCATGAAGAAAACCTTAAATATATCACAGACTGCCTGCAGCCTGAAATATTAACCTCACTGGGAGCCAACTGTGGCACTGCACCTCTCTGATACCTGCTGCCAGCTAAAGGAGGGGCACGTTCTGTGGTGGAGAGGAGGAGCAGAAACAAGACCAGACAGAGCACTTAGATGTAAAGCTTGGCCTTGCTCTGTCTCCAGAGGGGCCCTGTCCATGCTGGCTGTGATTTTCTTGGTGAAAGCCCCTACCTGTCCACATTTTCCTGCTCTCCTTCACACGGTGACTTGGTGAAGCTATGAAAAGCCAATTTATACATCAAGCTCAGGAGGGCTGCGAGTCACAGTGAAGCTGCAGAAGTTCACCCACTGAAGTATTCCACACTAGACCAGCTCTTCTTTGAACCCACTCTCTTGGCTGAAGAGTCCTCCACTCTAGTAAAGCAAAGAAAGGAAGCACACAGTTAACTCAGCTACCTACTGGGAACACAGCCACCAGACTGCAGGAGGCTTGCCCTGACACAGTGAGAGATCAAACCAAGTGCACCGTGGAGAGATGGTAGCCCTGGGGAGAGTTCAAAGGGTTGGAGTGTTCTGTCAGCACTGCCTGATGAATCCAAGGATTTCCAGGCAGCTCCTCTCTGTGCAGTGGAGGTGCAATGCTGATGCAGTTGCAGGGGAGAGAAGTCTCAATCTTCACTTCTTCCTTGGCCTCTTCACACTTTATAGAATTATAGAATGGTCTGGGTTGGAAGGGACATCCAAAGCTCATCCAGTCCAACCCCCTCTGCAGTCATCAGGAACATCCTCAGCTAGAACAGGTTGCCCAGAGCTCTGTCCAGTCTCACCTTGAGTATCTCCAGGGATGGGGCCTCAACCACCTCCTCAGACAATTTGTTACAGTGGTCAAAGCCCCTTCCCTGCAGGTGTTTAAGGCCAGGCTGGATGAGGCTCTGGACAGCCTGGTCTAGTGTGAGGTGTCCCTGCCCATGGCAGGAGGGTTGGAACTAAACGATCCTTGTGGTCCCTTCCAGCCCTGACCGATTCTATGATTCTATGATTCTCCCACACATTTACTGTGGGAGCTCCCCACTGTCCTGTGTCAAATTGCAGAATTTCATTTAAAAAAAAAATCACCACACATCTTGCCTCACCTTTCTATTTAAATCAAATATAGAGAGCATCTTGAAAATACAACCAGCTCAGTGAGATTTTTGGCTTCATATGTTTAAATAATTAAATACATCTTAGGGTAATAAAATTCCAGTATTAATTTGAAAGAAAAAATTAATTCTCTCAGTCAGCAGCTGACCTAAAAGCAGTGTTGTTACTTCCTAAGTAACTCTGCTTCTGCAATCTTTGCACAGGGAGTTTTGCCTTGGGGGCTGGAGCACCTCTCCTAGAAGGACAGGCTGAGAGAGTTGGGGTTGTTCAGTCTGCAGAAGAGAAGCTGGGGGATCTAGTTGGGGATGTCTCTGATTATTGCTGAGGGGGTTGGACTTGATAACCTCTAGAGGTCTCTCCCAAGCCAGTGCATTCTATGAGTCCAAGATGGTGGAGCCTGGTTTAGCAATGGTTGGGCAGTTCCCTTGGCAAGCTGTCATGTAAAATATGTTTCAATAGTCCATAACTCAATCTTACTTTCATAGAATCACAGAACATTAGAGGTTGGAAGGGACCTCCAGAGATCATCAAGTCCAAACCCCCTGCCAAAGCAGGATCACCCAGGGTAGTCCACACAGGAATGCATCCAGGTGGGGTTTGAAAATCTCCAAAAAAGAAGACTTCACAACCTCTCTGAGCAGCTCCAGGGTTCCAGCACCCTCACTGTAAAGAAGTTTCTCTTTCTATGTCCAGATCTCATTGGATGGCTTCATAGTATGATGGAGTGTGAGCACTGCTCCCCACCCCACCCCCAGTTTTGTATCATCAGAAGAAAGGAAAAAGGGAAAAATGCAGATGAAGGAGAAGGGGGAAAAGAAGAGGGAAATGCAGAAGAAAGAGAAAATGCAGAAGAAGAAGAAATGGAAGTGCAGAAGAAGAAGATGGGGAAAATGCAGAAGAAGAAGGTGGAAAGGCAGAAGAGAAGGAGGGCGATGCAGATACAGAAGGACAACACAGCACACCAGAAGAGGATGGCAAGGAAGAAGTAGAAAAGAAAAAGCTACAACCACCATCACACCATCACAATGATACATTTGCTGCTGCTGCCCAGAGAAGAAGAAAAAGAGCAAGACAAAGGAGAGGAGTCGGAAGACACTTTCACCAGGGGCAGTACTTCTCTCCCTCAAACTGTAAGCACAGAAGCATGGAGCCCTGGAGATGCCTGAGGAAAAACTTACTCAGTGAAGTCTGAGGCAAAGGAGCTCCTTCTCTGTGCTTTCCACATTCTTTTTTAATTACTCCATTCAGGAGCAGGCCACAGTTTTGCTGATCTTCATTTTGCTAATGAGTTACCCAAAGAAGACTGGAGGTTTTTTTTTTTTACCTTTTACATTTCTCAGAAGCTTCAAATCCAGCTGAGCTTTGGCTTTTCTCTGCATGCCTGGGCAAAGCCTCTCCACTCCTCCTGGATAACCTGGCCCCACTTCCACCTTCCACACACCTCCTCTTTGTGTTTAGGCCAGTGAGGCTCTCTCCTTTCAGCCAAGCTGGCTCCCAGTCACACCTGCTGGATTGATTGCCTGATTTAAGATATTTGGGGCTTTCAGGGAAAAGCTCCCACATTGGTTATGTACTCCAAACATCTTGGCTATAAAATGCCCACCTGGTATCTGGGATCTGAGAGGGGCCTACGGGAGGGCTGGGGAGGGACTGTTCACAAGGCCTTGTAATGACAGGAGAAGGAGGAATGGGTTTAAACTGGGCATGGAGCTCTTGCTGTGAGTCCAGAGGAGGCCACAAAGATGCTGAGAGGGCTGCAGCAGCTCTGCTCTGAGGACAGGCTGAGAGAGTTGGGGCTCTGCAGCCTGGAGAAGAGAAGGCTTTGAGGAGACCTTGGAGTGGCCTTCCTGTATCTGAGGGGAGCCTACAGGAGGGCTGAGGAGCCACTACTGACAAGGTCTTGTAATGACAGGATGAGGAGGAATGGGTTTAAACTGGTAGAGGGGAGATTGAAACTGGATGTTAGGAGGAAGTTGTTTGCAGTGAGGGTGGTGAGACACTGGCACAGGTTGCCCAGGGAGGTTGTGGCTGCTCCCTCCCTAGAGGTGTTGAAGGCCAGGTTGGATGAGGCCTTGAGTGACCTGCTGCAGTGGGAGGTGTCCCTGCCTATGGCACAGCGAGGGTGAAACTGGCTGAGCTTTGAGGTCTCTTCCAACCTAAACCATTCTAAGCTTCTATCATAGAATTATTGAATCATAGAATGGTCTGCATTGGAAGGGACCTCCAAAACTCATCCAGCCCAAGCCCCTCTGCAGTCAGCAGGGACATCCTCCACTAGATCAGATTGCCCAGAGCCCTGCTCAGCTTCACCTTAATATCTCCAGGGATGAGGCCTCAACCACCTCCCTGGGCAGCCTGTTCCAGCATTCCACCACTCTGACAGTGTAGAACTTGCTCCTCACACCCAATCTAAATCTGCTCTTCTCTCATTTCAAAACATTTTCCCTCATGCTATCACTGCAGGCCTTTGCAAACAGCCTTCTTGTAGCCCCTTTCAGGCACTGGCAGGCTATTAGGTCTCCCCAGAGCCTTCTCTTCCTGGGGCTGCACACCCCCAGCTCCCTCAGCCTGTCCTCACGGCACAGCTGCTCCAACCCCCTGAGGATTTTTGTGGCCCTCCTGTGGATCAGGTCCATTATCCATAGCTATTTTGGTTAGATTTGCTTTGCACGAGCCGAGCACACATCTCCTTTGCCATTTACATTCATCAGTGAAAAATACCTTCAGAAACATGAAAAAAAAATCTATCCGGAATTTGCCCTGTCCCTGGATTTCTTGTGCTTCTTTCTCAGAGCAAAGTATCTACCATTCTTCATAGAGAGAAGGAGACTCCACAACCTCCTTGGGCAGCCTGCTCCAGGGCTCTGCCTCCCTTACAGCTTTTCCTCATGTTTAGGTGGCAGTTTGTGCTCACTGTCCTATCTCTGGGCACCGCTGAAAAGAGCCCAGCCCCATCCTCTTGACCCTCACCCTTCAGCTATTGATCAGCACTCAGGAGATGCCCTCTGTCTGCTTATCTCCAGGCTGGCCAGCCCTAGCTCTGCCAGACTCCCCTCTCAAGAGAGATGCTCCTCAGCATCCTTTCCTGCTTCCCTTCTGTAGAAGTGTAAGGCTAAAATAAAATGCCACCAGCTTGAGTAGTTCTTGTGAGTAAGAGAATAAAGTAACTCATCCAGCAAGTCTCAGCCCTCTGCAGCAGTCATCTTAACTACCTTTATTGACTATCAGCATTCAAACTGCTGAATGGGTCTTTATTAGTCATCTATTTAATGTTATGGTGACAATTTCTTCTCTTCTAAAATGCATCTACACATCTCCAGGAAGTTCTAATACGTCCTTAGTGCAATTGCCTCACAGATTGGCAGAACCATGCACATTTTCTTTCTGCTTCATTATGACCATTGTAACACACCCAAATTACCCCCTCTCATTTACTGCTTTAATAGCTGAATGTAAATCAAAAAAGAAACCTGAAAAAAAGAAGCTATGGGATGAGATTTAACAAGGCTAAGTGCAGGCTTCTACACTTTGGCCACAACAACCCCAGGCAGCGCTACAGGCTGGGGACAGAGTGGCTGGAGAGCAGCCAGGCAGAGAGGGACCTGGGGATGCTGGGAGATAGGAGCTGAACATGAGCCAGCAGAGTGCCCAGATAGGCAGGAGAGTCAGTGGCATCCTGGCCTGGATCAGGAACAGTGTGGCCAGCAGGAGCAGGGAGGTTATTCTGCCCCTGTACTTGGCACTGCTCAGGCCACACCTTGAGTGCTGTGTCCAGTTCTGGGCCACTCAATTCAAGAGAGATGTTGAGGTGCTGGAACGTGTCCAGAGAAGGGCAACAAAGCTGGTGAGGGGCTGGAGCACAGCCCTGTGAGGAGAGGCTGAGGGAGCTGGGGGTGTGCAGCCTGGAGAAGAGGAGGTTCAGGGCAGACCTCATTACTCTCTACAACTACCTGAAGGGAGGTTGTAGCCAGGTGGGGTTGGGCTCTTCTCCCAGGCAACCAGCAACAGAACAAGGGGAGACAGCCTCAAGTTATGCCAGGAAAGTATAAGCTGGATGTTAGGAGGAAGTTTTTCCCAGAGAGAGTGATTGGCATTGGAATGGGAGGTGGTGGAGTCCCCATCCCTGGAGATGTTCAAGAAAAGCCTGGATGGGGCACTTAGTGCCATTGGATAGGGCTGGGTGATAGGTTGGACTGGATGATCNCTATTCTATTCTATTCTATTCTATTCTATTCTATTCTATTCTATTCTATTCTATTCTATTCTATTCTATTCTATTCTATAGGGGGAATTTTAAAAAATGCAAATATTTGCAGCTCTATGATTGTCTGTGACTATGACACCAAGGTTATTTACCCCATAAAAGGCTTTAACTGTCTTTTCTGCCTTCCATTATCTTCTCACCCCTCAGCCTGAGCAGCAGGAGGATGTGTTACCAGGCAAGCTACTCAGGTAAATATTTAGGTGAGCACAGCAGCTGGGAGGATTAATTGTTCATACGTGACTTGTGGTGAGTCAGTGCCTCTGGCTGGAAGTGCTCCACCTTTGAGATGTGAACATGACAGAGAAATCATCTCTGCCATCTGAGTGCCCA
Organism: Psilopogon haemacephalus; assembly: GCA_013396835.1. Lineage (NCBI taxonomy): Eukaryota > Metazoa > Chordata > Aves > Piciformes > Megalaimidae > Psilopogon > Psilopogon haemacephalus. The sequence goes on along the minus strand of VWZI01016948.1, from coordinate 614,388 downwards.
CAGCATACAGTTTCAGAACCTTGGTCAAACTCGTGTTCTGATGCTGGCCTTGCTGCATCACATTGGCTCCTAATCCTACACACCTGGAGGAGTCAAGGAAGCTCCTTAGCCTAGCCATTCTGCTCTCAAGGTAATGTCTTTAAAAGGTACTGAAGATATGTGGGCTGCAAAATGTTACAAACCCCAGGTGTTTTCACCAGGTAAGCTTGCAGCTGCAAGTCCACCCAACGAGGGAGCCAAACAGTGCATGGGTCATGAATCCCCTCTGCTTGCACCAAGGAAGACCCAAAGATGCCTCATTCAGAGTCCTTTGCCAGTCAGCCTCAAGGTGCCCCAGTGGGGTTCCTCTGCCTGTCAGCCTCGAGGTGCCTCAATGGAGTTCCTTTGCCAGTCAGCCTCAAGGTGCCTCAGTGGGATTCTTTTGCCAGTCAATCTCAAGATGCCTCAGTTGGGTTCCTACACCAGTCAGCTAAAGATGCCTCCTTTGTTTTCCATTGCCAGTCAGCCTCAAGATGCCTCCTTTGGGTTCCTTTGCCAGTCAGCCTCATCTGGATTCCCATTGCAGGTCTGGATGCATTAATGTGAAGTGTTTAATAAATAAATATTATCAGACCCCTTCTTTCAGCCCTGAATGTGCTTTGGTAATGATGAAAGACATGCAAAATTCAGAGATGGAACTGGATTAGTGTCAAATAGATTGAAGGCAGAATTGTTGGGATAAAAATGTTAAAAATTAATAAAGGGAATTAATGTATTTGTGACCTGCTGTGGGTATCTGAGACTCACCAATAAGGACAAGACTTTGCCACTGCACTCTTGTTTCTGGAGTGTTAGCTATGGATTTGTGTGTATGATTATAGCTGAATCACTCTGAAATGTATTCACATCTTTCCCACACCACGCAGCAGAAAACCACATCTGTTAGGATAAACACTGAGAAGAAAACAGACACTGGAACAGGCTTCCCAGGGAGGTTGTGCTTCCCCTCTCCCTGGAGGTGTTGAAGGCCAGGCTGGATGAGCAGGCTGATCTAGTGAAGGGTGTCCTGCCCATGGCAGATGGTAGCTGCCTTCCCATAAAAGCAACTGAAGACGTGGCTTTCAAGAAAAAGAAACAGGAGACATCACCTTTGGTAAGCAGAATGCATCTGAGCTGATAAATCTTTCTTAACAAGGCACAAGCCATCTTGAAACTTCCACCTGCAGGATTTTTACAGATGGTCGCTATAAATACCATACAAGACCTCTGACAGTGAACAGATGACAGAAAGAAGTCTCCTTTTATTTTTCTTTTCTTTTTTTCTTTTTTTTTTCTCCCATTTTTGCATTTTCCTCATGCAGGTGACAGGGCTTAGCTGACTCCTTTTCCCTTGGGAGGCCAGATCAAGCAGGTACCTGCTGAATTTTCCAGATGTGAGGAACTAACTCCACTTGCCTTAGCACCACCAGGAATTACAAACCCAGAGCTCCCAGCAGCTTGTAGGAGACCTGGATAGGAAGGAAAAGGACTTAGTGGAGGGGGTCCACAAAAATGAGCAGGGGGTTGGAGCAGTTATGATATGAGGACAGGGTGAGGGAGCTGGGAGTGTGCAGCCTGGAAAAGAGGAGGCTCCAGGGAGACCTAAGAGCAACCTGCTAATAGCTGAAAGGGGACTACAAGAATGCTGCAGAGGGACTGTTTGCAGAGGTCTGCAGTAACAGGATGAGAACCAATGGTTTGAAATTAGAGAAGAGTAGACTTACATTGGATGTAAGGAACAAGTTCTGCACCATGAGAGTAGTGGAACACTGCAACAGGTGGCCCAGGGAGGTGGTTGAGGACTCATACCTGAAGACATTCAAGGTGAGGCTGCACAGGGCTCTGGGCAACCTGATGTAGAGGAGGATGTCCCTGCTGACTGCAGGAGGGTTGGACTGGATGAGCTTTGGAGGTCCCTTCCAATCCAGATCATTCTATGACTCCATGTGGATCAGTGCTGTAGCAGGTCAGGACTGACAGTGTCAAATCAGAGAACTACTTCAGCAGAGTTCATGTGTTTTTCACACCAGGTTAGTCATCACCAGCCACAGTTCAGTGCTTTCCATCCAGCTCACACACCCTCCCCTGCACTGGCAACCTGCTCACTGGACATGGGCAGTTTGTAAAAAGAACCAGGAGAGAACTATTTGCTTTCTTTCTTTTAAGGAAGGGTTATTCTCTCATCATTTATTTTCTGGGATGAGCTGCCAGTGGAAGCAGGAGGAGTTAGCACTGTGGATGGTGTGGGGTGGAAGGTGTTTATGTCTTTGGGAGAAGACAGAAGGAATATAGCAGCCCCACTGGAGGTCAGTTTGTGCTGCTGTAGGACCTCACCTAATAAGCCAAAATCCTGAAGAGGGCAGATTATTCCTAAATATTATGAATACCTTTTTGATAATGAGGGTGGTGAGACACTGACACAGGTTGCCCAGGGAGGTTGTGGGTGCCTCCTCCCTGGAAGTGTTCAAGGCCAGGCTGGATGAGATCTTGAGCAACCTGGGCTGGTGGGAGGTGTCCCTGCCCATGGCAGGGGTGTTGGAACTGGATGAGGTTTAAGGTTCCTCCCAACCCTACGAGTCTACAAAATACTGCTTTCAACTACCACCAAACTTGATTAATTTTCACACCAGGAGTGCCTCTGAGATGCCAGCTGCCCTCTTTCTTTTTCCCTGTCGACAGAAATGATTCTGAGATGTTAATACAATGACACCAAACCTGCTGATGGGAACATCATTAGGCTCATGAATAAAAAAAAACAAACAACAAAAACCAACAAACCACTCTTCTCTTAACAGCTCCAGGCCGTTCTGGTGGTGGTACAGAAGTGTTTTGGGGTTTGGTTTGTTGTTTTTATGATATTAAAATAAGCAGCTCCAACAGGGGACATGTGTCATGATGTATCTCTGAGGCTGAAAGCATGCAAACAAGGAAAACAGCTGCTGGACCTAGCAATGTTCTTTCCATTTTATACCAACTTTGATTTATAAGAACCAGCTGGTTTGGCTTCAAGGCACTGCTAGAAATCATTTAGCAAGCTTGAAATGACTCCCTGAAAGGCAAAGCAGTAGAGGATCAGGGCTTTGGGTTTGAAACTCAAAGAAGTTTTAGATGCCTTAAATCAAAACTCGGACAGCTCTGAACCTCCACTTTGCTTCAGTGATTGACTCGAATCATTGGCTGCCCACACTCCTGTTCTGCAGACCTCTGTACAACCTCTCCCTGCTCCTCCATACTTAAAAGTCTGTACAGCTCACAAAACAGCCTGTTCTCCACCTTTCTTAATGCATGAGATTCTTCTCCCCCTCTACTCTGGGCTACTTAGACCACAACTGCAATGCTGTATTCAATTTTGGGCTCTCCAGTTCAAGGGAGACAGAGACCTGCTGGAGAGAGTGTAGCAGAGAGCCACGAGGATGATTGGGGGACTTGAGCATCTTCCCTATGGAGAGTGACTGAGAGCCCTGGGGCTGTTTGGGCTGGAGAAAAGAAGGCTAAGAGGGGATCAAATCAATGCCTATCAATATCCTAGGGGTGGCTGTCAAGTGGCTGGGGCCAATCTCTACTTGGTGGTCAGCAGCAATAAGATAAGGAGCAACAGCTACAAATTGGAACATAGGTTTCACCTCAGCATAAGGAGAAACTTCTTTAGTGAGGGTGACAGATCCCTGGAGCTGGCTGCCCAGAGAGGTTGTGGAGAACGGAGAGTGGTTTTAATCTGAGGCAGAGCAGGGTTAGACTGGATCTGAGGAAGAAGTTCTTTGGTATGAGGGTGATAAGACTTTGGAACAGGCTGCCCAAGGAGGTTGTGGATGCCTCCTCCTGGGGGTGTTCAAGGCCAGGTTGGATGAGGCTTTGAGCAGCTGAATCTAGTTGAGAGGAGTCCCTGCCCATGGCAGTGGGGTTTGGAGTAGATGATATCTGAGGTCCCTCCCAAGCTATGCCATCCCTTGACTCCACGATTCTAGGATTCTTGCTCCAAATGCCAGCTGTTTCAGTTCAGCTTTCCAAACCATATTTATATGACTTTGCAGTGCTTCATTTTGGCCTCAGATACAGACAGATTAGCAATTCTGATGCTGCTAGGACAAGGAACACGTCTGCAGGCAGAGAAGGTTAAAATTAGATGGATTGTTTGCTACTTGTCACATGCTATTGTAGATTGCATCAGCTCCATCTATGTTGTACTACTCAGAAGATTAATCAAAAGCTGACGAAATAAAATTGCTGAAACTTTAATACACTGGAAAGGAAACAGGTATAAAACCGTAAACCATTAGTAGTTCAAAGCTCACCCTCAAGGACAACTCTTTGTGTCATTTATTGGTATTTTGCTCCTTTATATATGAAGTCCCAGCATGTCTTTGTGGAGAGCAGCTCATTCACAGGATTACAGCATTTATCTGGAGTACTGTGTCCAGTTTTGGGCCACTCAGATCAAGAAGGACCTCAGGGAACTGCTTGGAAGAGTCCAGCACAGAGCCCCAAAGCTGCTGCAGGCAGTGCAACATCTTCTGTGAGCACAGGCTGAGGGAGCTGAGGCTTGAAGCTTGGAGCAGAGGAGCCTGAGGGCTACCCTCAGTGCTGGTAATAAAGATGTGCAGGGCAGTGCCAGGAGGACAGAGCCAGGCTCTGCTCAGGGATAGCCAAGGACAGGGAAAGGGGCACTGGGGGCAAGCTGGAGCTGAGTAGGTTCCACAGGAACAGAAGAAAAATCTTTTTCACCGTGAGGGTGGAAGAGCCCCAGAGCAGGCTGTCCAGAGAGGCTGTGGAGTCTCCTTCTCTGCAGATATTCAAACCCACTTGTGGTCCCTTCCAACCCTGACTGATTCTGATTCTATGATTCTATGATTAAAAGAAACAAACTCAGCACACCTTAGAGCAGCTTTTGAGTACCTGAACAAGCCTACAAGAAAGCTGGGGGGTGGGACTTTTTACAAGGCCTTGTAGTCATAGGATGAGAGGGAATGGATTGAAGCTGGAAGAGGGCAGATTGAGACTAAATGTTAGGAGAATTATTAGGGTGAGGGTGGTGAGACACTGGAACAGGTTGCCCAGGGAGGTTGTGGATCACAGGATCACAGAATCACACAATGTGATCTACAACCTCCCTAGAGGTGTTCAAGGCCAGGCTGGATGAAGCCTTGAGCAACCTGGGCTTGGGGGAGATGTCCCCATCCAAGGCAGTGAACTTGGAACTGGATGATCTTCAAGGTCCCTCCCAATCCAAAGCATCCTGTGAACTCAAAGCATCTCTCACAGCTGTGTTGTAGAGAAGGAGAAGGGCCTCCCCTCAGCCTCCTTTTCTCCAGAACCTTTTTTCATTTACAAAAACATTCTGCAAGGGTGGATTAAAATTTACCACCACAACCATCACCACCAAATTAATAGTGGGAAATGATCCACAACTAAAAGCACCAGTTCGCATTCAGTCAGAAGAGTAATTTCAAAGTGATTAAAAAAAAAAAACAAAACAAAACTGAAATAAATATTAAAATAAAAATTTAAAATAAAACAGGTAAATATTTCTCTTTCGTTTGATCTCAGCCTAAACTTCCCAGTTTCCCTGCTTATTTGAACAAGGCGAAGAAACGCCTCAAATATTTACGGATCAACAAAGTCTTCAGCTGCATTTATCACCTCCAGCACTTCCAATTCCATCATCCAATCAAGCCAACAAACCTTAAAATATATGCATGGTCAAGATTAGCAGATGGCCATCTTTCTCTGCTCAGCCTTTAAAAAAAGCTGGTCTCTGAGCAGCAGTTGGCAGGGGGAAATAAAAAAACCAAAAACCAAAACCCACCACGCAGATGGCAGAAGTAACTTTAATATACATCCACTCCTGATATTAAATTAAACGGCATAGATAATTGCCCAGCGTAATTAGCGGTGATTAATTGCAAACAACAGACCTAAAATGCATATATTTCATCTGCTGGGTTTTTAAAGTGGGCTTGCAGAGGCAGCTAGGCATGGAATAGCGAGATTAGATCACAGCGGAGAGAGAGATGCTGTTGGCAAAAACAAAGCCAAGGCAAAAATCCATAGGCAGTCAATCAGCTGCTCAACAAAATGAGCCTCTCTCCCACTGTGCCCTCCAGGTCAGTAGTCTGGGGCTCTGCTGGCCTGTCACAAGAGTGATTTGCTTCAGCTGGAAAGAAGTCTGCACAGGTCACAGCGCATTCAAGCTTAGGAATTAGTCAGAGGGGTATCTAAACAAACCTGAATTTCCCTTTCCAGGGCAAATGCATTAATCACTGAAATACAACCAATCTGCCCTAAATTCAGACAATCATAGAATTGCCAGGGCTGGAAAGGATCCTAAGGATCATCCAGTTCCTACCCCCTGCCATGGGCAGGGTCACCTCACACTAGATTGGGTTGCTCAGAGCCACATCCAGCCTTAAAATCTTCCAGAGGTGAGGCTTCTACCACCTCCTTGGGCAACCTATTCCAGTGTCTCACCACCCTCATGGGGAAGAACTTCTCCCTAATGTCTAATCTAAACCTCCCCTCCCCTATGTTGGATTCATTCCCCCCAGTCCTATCACCGCCTGACACCCTAAAAAGTCCCTCCCCAGCTTTCTTGTAGTCCCCTTCAGATACTGGAAGGCCACAATAAGGTGTCCTGAGAGCCTTCTCTTGTCCAGACTGAACAACCCCAACTCTCTTAATCTGCTCTCATAGGAGAAGAGCTCCAGACCTCTGACCATTTTTGTGGCCCTTCTCTGGCCATGTTCCAGCATATCCAGATCTTTCTTGTTTGACTGGAGCCTGGGCAGAGCCAGGAGCTCCTGAGTCCAGTGTGCTCCATACAACACCTCTAATCCTGCCATGTGCCTCAGTTGGCTGTCAACTCAGATGATGTCCAGAGGTCCCTTCCAACCCCTACCACTCTCTGATTCTGTGGCTGCTTCTCATAGTGCTGAGCCACTTCAGGACATGGTTTATTGGGTATGATGCTGTTAGGTTAATCTTGGTGCCTTCAGAGGTCTTTTGAAACCTTAGCGATTCTATGATACTCAACTCTCCTTTTAACAAGCAAACATTACCCACCAAAAACTAATCAAAAAGGGACCTGATGTGTCTTGACACTTCATTCATTCTGCCCAATGACTTATCTGCAGTATCTGAGCACAGCATAAGCAATGGCAGCTTTACCCTAATGTGATGAGCAGAGCATTGATCAGTGATACAAGCCTCAGCATAAGCCCATTTCAAATGTTTCCTCACAGCTTCCTGACCACCAGTCTCAGTGATTGGTTCTGTTGTTGTAGCTGCAGCAGTTGCACATTGCAGTTCCTGAATAGTCAGCAACAGTCTTGTGAGGAGCAGCTGAGGGAGTTGAGGCTGCTGAGTTCAAAGAAGAGGAGGCTAAGAGGAGACCTCACTGCTCTCTACAGCTACCTGTAAGGAAGCTGTGGAGAGGTTGGTGTTGGTCTCTTCTCACAGGTAATCAGTGATAGAACAAGAGAAAATGGCCTCAAGATGCTCCACATTTAAATCTTATGAGGAAAGACTGAGGGAGCTGGGGCTATTTAGTCTGAAAATAGGAGGCTGAGGGGAGACCTCATTGCTCTCTACAGCTACCTGAAGGGACATAGTGGAGAGGCTGCTGCTGGGCTCTTCTCACAGATAATGAGTGGTAGAACAGGAAGGGAATGGCCTCAAGCTGTGACAGGGAAGGTTTAGACTGGACATTAGGAAAGTCTAATTTAAAAAAAAAAACAACAAAACATTAGAAAATGATGAACTAAATTAACTGTAGTGGCCAGAATTTTGATGTAAGAACTCTGTTAGGCAAATGCATTGATTTAATTGCACTTTTTCTGCTTTTAGGGGAAATGTCAGAGGTGTGCTCTGAATTGCAGATGATCTGAGGGCTGATTACTTGCCTGTTGATAATTGTGTCACTCATCTGGAAATAAACTCTTCCGACATTTAGCTTTGCCCTGCTTTTTAAAGTCCAACATGCTTTAGCTAAGGCAAAGAAAAGAATATGAAGTAGGAAACATATGGAATTAATTATCTACTGTCTAATCACTTACTGGCTGTGACTGTGAATTATTTGGCTACAGGCTTTTTGGATTCATCTGCCCTGGTGTGTGAGGCTGCTCAGCTCTGCCCTCTGCTCTGCCTGCCCTCTGTGCTCAGTCCCAAGATCTGCCAAGTGAGCTCCTCACCTTTCACTCAGAAGTTGCAGTTCAGCACCATTTGAATAGTTTAAGCTAACAGTTTATGCCACTGCATGGCTTGGACTAATAAAGAGATGCAAAGCTAATAATAATGTGTTACTTAAGCTGATGGATTTGCCTGCAAATGAAATGGATTGAGAAGTCCTCATCCGAGCTGTGCTATTGCTGCTGAGCATAGCAACTTCTTAGAGAGAGGGTTTGGATAGGGAGGATACATACCCACAGCTAAGCTTTCATGTAGTCTTCAAGGTTCATTGTGGATAGGTCATGCTCTGGCTCATTCATATCTTTAATCAATGATGTTCCCATCTAGACATGAAATGCTTTGATCATACAAACCCCAGCAACATTGTGCAAGAGGTAGGTCTGAACTGGCTCCCAGAGTGAAGAGCAAAGCACAAATCCTAACATGCTGTACTGGATGCCTAACCATGCTGAATCCAAGCTTTAATCTGACGAGCTGACCTGTCTAGGCTTGTCCAGCAAATGAAGACTGAATCCAGGAGAAACTGAGCTGAAGGCTTGCTGACAGCACAGGCAGAATTTCATCACCGGATCTGGTTACAACACAGGCTTTGTCCATGTAGGACTGCAGAGCAGGCTGTCAGTACTTACCACAAAATCACAGAATCATTGAGGCTGGAAAAGACCTCTGAGGTCAAGTCCAGCTTATGACCCAACATCACCACATCAGCTAAAACATGCCACCAAGTGCCACATCCATGCTTTTCTTAGAGACCTCCAGGGATGGTGACTCCACCACCTCCCTGGGCAGCCCATTCCAGTGTCCAATCACCCTTCCCATGAGGAAGTGCTTCCTAACATCCAACCTAAACCTCCCCCTGGTGCAGCCTCAGGACATGCCCTCTTATCCTGTCACAAGTTTCCTGGGAGCAGAGCCTGACCTCCACCTGACAACAACTTCCTTTTAGGTAGTTGTAGAGAGTGATAAAGTCCCCTCTAAGTCTCCTTCTTCTCCAGGCTGAACACCTTCAGCTTCTTCAGCCTCTCCTCATAAGGCTTTCCCTTTGACCCCCTCAGAGGGTCTGGATAAACAAGTCTCCAAAATAATTCCCTGTCAGACTGCATTCTATTAATTTCACAGTTTGTTAGTTAATGTTAGGAACTAGTTTCTATTTCCTGGGCATTTAGTGAGGGGGAAAAGTGATTCTAACCTGTAATTTTTCCTGTCTCTGTAAGCTGTTCCTGCACAGATGGACATGACAGAAGAGCAACATGTCACTTGTGTCTCTAAAAACATTCCTTCTAAGATTTTATGTGACAAATTATAAACATGAACAAGTTGCCTCCCCTAACAAAATTTGGCTCCCCAGTTTAAGAGGGACAGGGATCTGCTGGAGAGAATCCAGTGGAGGGCTACAAGGATGCTGAGGGGACTGGAGCATTGCCTGAGGAGGAGAGGCTGAGGGACCTGGGGCTGGAGAAGAGAATACTGAGAAGGGATCTACTAAATGTTTCTAAATATCTAAGGGTTGAGGGTCAGGAGAGGGGGGACAGGCTCTGCTCACTTGCTCCCTGGGATAGGATGAGGAGCAATGGATGGAAGCTGCAGCACAGGAGGTTCCAGCTCAACACAAGGGGCAACTTCTTGACTGGAAGAGTCCCAGAACACTGAAACAGGCTTCCCAGAGATGCTGTGGAGTCTCCTTCTCTGGAGGCTTTCAAGGCCTGTCTGGATGTGTTCCTGTGTGACCTGAGCTAGATTGTTTGGTCCTGCTGTGGCAGGGGGGTTGGACTCGATGATCTCTTTGTGTCCCTTGCAAGACCTGACATCCCGTGAGCCTGTGAGCCTGTGAATGTCTTCCAATTCTTTTAGCCATGCCTCACTTTCCACAAGAGTTTGCTTGATTAAGGATCTTCAAGTTTCATCCTGCTGCATGATGCCCAAGTCCAAGGTGAAGAACACCTTGTGCCTGATTGCTCCTCACCGCAGCACTGTGCTTCACTCTGATAGCTGCAGAACTGATGAATCCAGTCATGTTGGGCACATCACAGCAAATCACTGCAGTTTAAATATTTCTTATTTTCATGCTGAACACTGTAGACCAAATGCTGTAGATTGCCAAACAGGCAAGGGGTGTGCTGTAGGTGTCACAGGCTATGGCACTTCAGCAGTTCTTGAATACAGACTTTCAAACAAAATGCCTGAGCTTGCAAACCAAACCATTGTTTTGTTCCATGAGGCTCAAGGTACTTTTCACCTGGGCTAGCCAACCATGTCTTCAGAGTGATAAGCTGAGAAGCTGGAGTGGAAACCAAAGCTGCAGAGGGTAGTGTGGCAGCTGCCACTGAGGCAACCTGAATGCTGGAGGGCATGACATAGAGGAGAGCATGAGGGACCTGAGACTTTTTAGTCTGGAAAAGAGAAGACTTAGAGGGGATTTGATAAATGTCTATAAATATCTGAGGACTGGTCAGGAGTGGAGGGACAGGGTCTTCTCACTTGCTGCCTGGGATAGGAAAAGGAGCAAGGGGTGTAAGTTGCAGCAAAAGAGGTTCCGCCTCAACACCCTTACTGTAAGGGTCCCAGAGAACTGGCACAGGCTCCCCAGAGAGGTTGTGGAGTCTCCTTTTCTGGAGACTTTCCGGCCCTGTCTAGACATGTTCCTGTGTGACCCCTGCTAGATTCTCTGGTCCTGCTCTGGCATGGGGGTTGTACTTGACAATCTGTGGAGGCCCCTTCCATCCCCTAACATCCTGTGATCCTGTATCCTCATACACAAAATAAGCAAGCACAGGAATAGAAGGAACATTGTTCAGGAACCTGGGGTCTACTGCTCTGTCTGAGCGGACTGACAGGGCACAGAAGGCCTTCATTATCCAGGGGTCTGTTGCTAGCTGCATGTCAACACTTTGTTCTCTCTCAGCAGCATCATAACTGATGTGTCCATGCCAAGCCTCGGTTTAGGCGACCCAAAGAACCATCTGCTGCCTTGATTGCAGACTGCCTTGTTCTGACACGTGCCAGCAGGACAAGTGGCAGCTTAATGGTGCTTGGTGCACTAGAGGGCCGTGGCGGAATGTGATCCTGGCACACAGACAACAAAAGCTGCTGTTTGCTTTCCTGTTTGGATACTGGAAATGTTTTCCTCTTGACAATACCTTTGAGAACAAGAAAACAGCTTTGCAGCCACCAAATAATGAGGGCTGGACATTGTCTGTCTCAGCAGAGAGGCTAAGGGACACCGGCACATGTTTAAATTAGAAGAAATAGGTAGATTCAGAATGGATGTTAGGAAGAAATTCTTCACCATGAGGGTGGTGAGAGCCTAGAATTGGTTGCCCAGAGAGGTGGTCAAAGCCCCATGCCTGGAGGTCCTTAAGGCCAGGCTGGATGAGGCTCTAGACAGCCTGATCCCCAGACTCCCGATGGCAGGGGTGTTGGAACTGGATGATGCTTGTGGTCCCTTCCAACCCTTACTGATTCTATGGTTCCATGATTTTAGGATTCCATGATTCTATGAAATGCATTCAAACTTGGTCAATGAGTTTGAATTTAAATTCAGCACTTTTGCAGGTGCTCAGTGTGTGTACAAGAGCTGCTGTGGGAAATTCTGAAGATGTGTGTAACTTTCTGACATCCTGGGTTTACCTTATTTTGACCTAATTCTTTGAAGCACGTTGCTAATATGTGCACTGGCAGACTGGGAGGCAAATGGCATTCAGGGATAAAGAGGTGATTTTTCCACTCTGCTCTGGTGAGACCTCACCTGGAGTACTGTGTCCAGCTACAGAGCCTCCAAGATGTGGACCTGCTAGAGTTGGTCCAGAAGAGGGCCATGAAAATGATCAGAGGGTGCAGCACCTCTATGTGGACATACTGGGAGAGCTAGGGCTATCCAGCCTGGAGAAGAGAAGGCTCTGGGGAGGCCTTAGAGCCACATTACATTTCAAATCTGAAAGGGACCTGGAGGAAGTCTGGAAGAGTATTTAGAAGGGATTGGAGTGATAGTATGAGGGGGAATGGCTTGAAATTGGAGCGAGATAGATTTAGGTTGGGCATCAGGAAGAACTCCTTTAAAATGAGAGTGGTGAAATACTGGAACAGGTTGCCCAGGGATGTGGTTGAGGCCCCATTCCTGGAGACTTTCAAGGTCAAACTTGATGGGCCCTGAAAATTCTGCTCTAGTTAGAGGTGTCCCTGCTGACAGCAGAGGGGTTGAACAAGATGACTTTTGAGGGTCCCTTCCACCCTGATGCACTTTGTGCTTCTATGTAATATAGAAAGAACTGATCTTGTTGCACGTGAACCTGGTAGATAACACTAGAGCTTAGAAGGGAAGCCTCCTAAGAGTTCACATCCAGAACTGAGAAGAAATTCCTTTTATCTGAAAAATAATCCATTGTGCTGGGTGAACCTCTGAGACAGTAAATTCTGTCGCAACAGAATTATCTCCCCCAGGAATGCAAGTGGAAACGTAATTATTAATCATCTGTATTTCTCTCTGAACAGTCTAAATTAGTGTCATGATGGATCTCAGCAGGAAGAGCAGTAAGCAACTGGTTTAAATCCTTTTCAATATGCTGGAAGTTCATAAATACTGCACTGCTCAGATGGGAGATTGGAAGAAAGATCTTAGTTAAGGAAGGAAGCCATCGACCTGAGCAGGCAAAACCTTCCCATGCCTTCTCATATTCAGTTGCAGTGACACTCAGAAATGCATTGGAATTCTTGATGATCCAAAAGCCATCTTTTATTAATCCCCAGGAAGAAGATGAGTAAAGGCAGCAGTTAGGGGATAATGTCTTAATATCTCCAGTACGGAAACGTCTCTACAGACCATTACAGTAAGTCCTGCTTTGCTGCAGAATGCTTCATGAAGCTTTTTATTTTGGCATTAATGCTTTCCATTAAGAAAACACTCTTGCACTCAGCCAGGCTGCTGACAGGTTGCAGGAGGGATTTTCCCAACACCACTGTAAGCAGAATAGTAGCCTGAGCAAGGAATAAAGGCCAAATAGAGCTTGCCTGTAGGGTGGGGGAAACATCCTCTGCTCATCATTGCAGCAGCAAGGGGTTGTAGGACAAATCCCACCCCCAAATTCCACATGCTTTGTAGAAAACAAACATAGTGAGCCTATCATACCCAATAGAATGATAGAACTGTTGAGGTTGGAAGAGACCTTTGAGATCATGAAGTCCAACCATTCACCTACAGCTCACAATTCCAGCAGCCCACTGTTGCTAAACCACTAACACTAATCCAGGTCACTCAGCTCCACATCCATACAGATTTTAAATACCTCAAAAAATGGTGACTCTGCCACCTGCAGAGAGTTTAGAGAGTGAGGTCTCCCCTCAGCCTCCTTTTCTTGAGACTAAAGTTCCCTCAGCTGCTCCTCTCTGGTCCTGCTTACCAGACCCTTCTCCACCTTTGTTGCCTTCCTGTGGAAGCTCTCCAGCACTTCAATGTCTTTCTTGTAGTGATTTTGGAGAAATGTGGCATTTAACTCCCCAGATAATGTGAGACTTACAATAAAATAATGAAAACAATCTATATGTTTTTTCTAGCTGACATGGTAAAGGACAAAAGACCTTCCCACCATTTCCTTAGTTATTTGCAGTTATTTCTTTTAGAGCTGTCTGAAGCAGTAAGATAACATCAATCTGAACACTGACCTGCAAAACATTTTCCTTCTGTATTCATAAGCAGCACTGGAGCAGAATTTGTGATGTTCTTGCTCATCCTTCTTTATAAAATGAGTTCTACATCTTTCCACTTCAGCAGTTACCTGAATTAGCTCCTATGTGAGGTAGCTGAAGGGAAAAATGAATCGATGCTCTTCTGTTGGAGATGCAAGGCAGCCCACCCTGCACACAGCACTGCCTTTGAAGCTGTGGGAGAGCAGCTTTAGACTGAATCTTGGGAAGAAGCTCTTCAGCATGAGGGTGATGAGACTCTGGAATAGGTTGCCCAGAGTACTTATGGCTGCCCCTTCCCTGGAGGTGCTTAAGATCAGATGTTTAAATGATTGCTAAGTATTACAGCATTGAGATATTTGGGGTCAGTACATCAGAATGTGCTGAAGAGCAATGAGAGATTATAGAAATGCACTTTCTGGAGCCCTTCTTGGCAATAGTTTTTAAAGCAAGTCTTCAAGTAGATTCCTTTCATAAGCCCTAGCTAAACGATTCAGAGCTGTATTTTTTTTACATCTCCTTCTCTCACTGGCCAGCATTTGAGGAACACTAATTTGATGCTGCACCCTTGACTCTTTCTTATTAGAGGTCCAAATAAAACTAAAGGCAGTCTTCCTCTGTATTCTCCAATACTTCAAACTTGCAAGGTTAGGAGGAGGGGAAATGGCCTCAAGTTGCACCAGGGGAGGTTTACACTGGATATCAGAAGAAACTTCTTGAATAAAAGGGTTCTCAAAGATTGGCACAGGCTGCTCAGGGAGGTGGATGAATCCCCATCTCTGGAGGTGTTTCAAATAGGCAGAGATGTGGTGCTGAGGGACACTGCTTAGCACCAGCCTTGCAGAGTCAGAAAACAGTTGAGCTCAATGATCTTAAAGCTCTTTTCCAACCAAAACAATTCTACAGTTTTATGATCCCATTCTGTTCCAACATCATATGGATTATATTTCTTCCATATTCTTGTTCCTCCTGATTTTTAAGGATAATTAACGTGCTGCATTTATATCTTATTTTTCTGCAAGCCTCACATTGCTTTCTTAGAATCATAGAATCAGTCAGGGTTGGAAGGGACCACAAGGATCAGCTAGTTCCAACCCCCCCTGCCATGGGCAGGGACACCCTACTCTAGATTAGACTGGACAGAGCCTCATCCAGCCTGGCCTTAAACACCTCCAGGGAAGTGGCCCCAACCACCCTCCCCAGGCAACCCATTCCAGGGCTTCACCACCTCTTGTGGTCCTGCTCCTTCTCTTTCCACTTCTGAATGTACTTCCACCTTTAGATTATCTCTTCTCCCTCTCCATCTTCAACCTTTTCTGATTTGATCTCCTTGCACTCACTCTTTCCCTATCGTTATTTGCACACTTCCAACTGCTAACCTGTGTCAATTCACCAATCCTTTATTTAGCTGCTTGGATACCTCCTGAAGGTGCCTTACTCAAAGTCAGTGCATCTAAACTGAGATGCATGTTGCTGCCTCTGAAACCACTGACTCGCACTCGTGGTTTGTTAGCAGACTGTGGGTTAAAAAGGCAACTTCCTTATTTTTGCATCAGCTTGAGGTAGCCACAGCACTGAGTTCCCCAATTTGAGCAGCCTTTAGAGAGCCTCTGCTGAGAAGTGGAGGCTGACCCTTGAAATTCTGTAGGCACCATTTTGCAGCACTCCTTTGTTCCCTAGATGTGACTCATGAATCCTTCACTCCTTTGACTCTGCAATCCTCAAATGATCAGAAACCTCCCATTATTTGGAGTTAATGCCCGTTAAAAAGCAGCTTCTAAGCAGTCTTCTGTGCATCCTATAAACGCACTTGTTAGGAAATAGAGTTTAAAAGGCAATTTTAGATGGCTCTGATTAAACCCTTTAAAGTAAAAAAAAAACAAAACCAACCCCAAAACAGCCAAACCAACGCTGCGGTTGTAACGCTTCCTATTTTAGCAGCATGTTGCTTTAATTATGAGCTGCTGATTACATATTCTAATGAGAACTTTGCACAGGAGTGTCTTTTCAGTCAGTGTTTTCAACACGGGGTTATCGGAATGTTCTCAGGAGGTAATTAGTTTCTATGTTTTCTTATGATTAAAGCCACCGCAGAGGATGTTTTGCGCAAATCTGTTGTCTGGAAGTGAACATGCTTGGTGCTGGTGCCTCCTATATCTGGATACCCATCTGGGGCACGCAGCCAAATCTGGCAGTTGTCTAAGGGATTTTGGTTTCGTTGAGCGATCAGTTGAACGTTCATTCAGCATTTCCCCCCTATTTTGACAGCAAAGATGCACAATCAACAGCTGCTTCTCTGACAGGAATTGTTACTCCACTCAGACTAAACTCAGTTTTACATCCTAGACACAGTGGCACATGAATGTACTCTGCTCTCCTGAGACCCCAGCTGGAGTACTGGGTGCAGTTCTGGAGCCCCCAGCACAAGCAGGACATGGAACTGTTAGAGCAGGTCCAGAGGAGGCCACCAAGTTGCTCAGAGGATTGCGGCAGCTCTGCTATGAGGACAGGCTGAGAGAGTTGGAGCTCTGCAGCCTGGAGAAGGCTTTGAGGAGACCTTGGAGTGGCCTTCCATGATCTGAGGGGGGCCTACAGGAGGGCTGGGGAGGGACTATTGACAAGGTCTTGTAATGACAGGTTGAGGAGGAATGGGTTTGAACTGGCAGAGGGGAGATTGAAACTGGATGTTAGGAAGAAGTTCTTTGCAATGAGAGTGGCAAGACACTGGCACAGGTTGCCCACGGAGGTTGTGGCTGCTCCTTCCCTGGAGGTGTTGAAGGCCAGGCTGGATGAGGCCTTGAGTGACCTGTTCTAATGGGAGGTGTCCCTGCCTATGGCACAGGGGAGTTGGAACTGGCTGAGCTTTGAGGTCCCTTCCAACCTAAACTATTCTATGATTTTATGGACCTTCCCTGGCATATAATCATAGAACCATAGATTCACAGAATGGTTTGGGTTGGAAGGAACCTTAAAGATCATCTAGTTCCAACCCCACTGTCACAGGCAGGGACACCTCCCACTAGTCCAGGTGGCTAAATGCCCTGTCTAACCTGGCCAATGTTTTGTTGAATCCAAATCTGGCAATCTTTATCGGCCTATTCTCAGTCAGATTTTTGATTCTTTGGCAGTTTTACTGAGAGTCAACCTTCCTCTCTGCCCACCTGTGCAGATGAAAGGGCTCCTAGATGAAAGGGGAGGTCTAGATTGGATATTAGGAAACTATTCTTTCCTGAATGAGTGGTCAGGCATTGGAACAGGTTGCTCTGGCAGGTGGTGGAGTCAGTGGCCCTGGAAGTGTTCAAAAAACCTGTAGACATGGCACTCTGGGACATGGTTTATTGGTCATGGTGGTGTTGGGTTGACAGTTGGACTTGATGATCTTAGAGGTATTTTCCAACTTCATTGAGTCTATGATTCAGTGATTTCTCAGGAAAAGGGTTTTTTTCCTCAATTTTACTCTTGAGAGGTCTCCTTACATCAATAACTTGTGCACACCATTACTAAGCTTCCTTGCCAAATATCCATGATGTTTTCTTTTTCCAGGAACCAAGATTAAGTTTCGCCCACCCTTCCAAGTCCTGTGCAGCTCCACTGTGACTCACCAGCCCTTTACCACCTCATTCTCCCAGCAAATGCTTGCTGCACTACATGCTGGAGTGGTGTGGAGAAATCCCCAGGTTATCACTGGTCAAGGCTGCTCTGAAACTGGGAGCAGTGGAACTGCTTTTGTGGGGTACCACATCTGACTTCCAGTCCTGCTTCTCAGTTCAGCTACTGGTGGCTACTCAGCTTTCATTTCCTAGTCTGCAGGAGTTTGCTGCTAGCTGGAGGACACAGGCCAAGATGAGTGCTGCATTGATCTGTGCAGACACATACCCATAAATCAGTTCTTTCGGCAAAATCCTGGACTGGTAAAAATGCTCAGTAACACGACCTTGGGTTTTAATGTAATTTCCCATGGGAAAGAGAGCTTTGACAGAACTCAAACTGCAGAAGCACCTGGACAAAGAGACCAAGCATACCCTCAGTGAGTTTGCTGATGGTACAAAACTGGAAGAAGTGTCTGACACATGGTCAGGTTGTGCTGCATTCAGTGAGACCTGGACGGGCTGGAGAGATGGGCAGAGAGAAACCTAATGAAATGCAGTGAATGCAGAGTGCTGAATCTGGGGAAGAACAACCTCTTGTATCAGTACAGGTTGGGGGCTGACCTGCTAGAGAGCAGCTCTGGGGAAAAGGACCTGGGGATCCTGATGGGCTGCAGGCTGACCATAAGCCACTAATGTGTCCTCATGGCCAAGGAGGCCAATGACACTCTGGGGTGCATTGTGAAGACTGTGATCAGCAGGTTGAGAGAGGTTCTTCTCCCCCTCTACCCTAACCTGGTGAGTGGACACAAACTGCAATACAGGAGCTTCCATGTAAACATAAAGAACAACTTCTTTACTTGGGAGGGTGGGCAGAGCAGTGGAATGGGCTGCCCAGAAAGGTTGTGAGGTCTCCTCTGGAGACATTCAAAACCTGCCAGCATGCACTCCTGTGCTATTTACTCTGGGTGATCCTGCTTTGGTAGGGAGAATGAACTAGACGGTCTTTAGAGATCCTTTCCAACTCCCACCATTCTGTGATTCTGAAGTGGGCTTCTAGGGTCTCCTGCATCATTAAGCACAGAATCATACATTAAGCACAGAATCATAGAATGGTTTAGGTTGGAAGGGACCTCAAGGATCATCCAGTTCCAACCCCCCTGTGCTATAGGCAGGGACACCTCCCATTAGAACAGGTCACTCAAGGCCTCATCCAACCTGGCCTTCAACATCTCCAGGGAAGGAGCAGCCACAACCCCCCTGGGCAACCTGTGCCAGTGTCTCACCACCCTCACTGCAAACAACTTCTTCCTAACATCTACTTTAAATCTCCCCTCTGCCAGTTTAAACTAATTCTTCCTCATCCTGTCATTACAAGGCCTTGTGAATAGTCCCTCCCCAGCCGTCCTGTGGCCCCTTTCAGATACTGGAAGGCAACTCCAAGGACTCCTCGAAGCCTCTCTATGCCAGTTATTAGTAAGGATGAGCCACATCCAGTCTTGGCAGGGGTACCCATTTTGTGGCAGTTTTAATGCACGGCACTCAAACATCGAAAACCTCCTGGAAATGAGTGCAGCTTTGCATGGAGATTGAGAGAGACCTGCTGTTTCAGAAGGTTCTTTTCATTTGGAAGAGCTGCCAGACCAGACTGTACATGAAGAGGGTGGCACCAGAAGGCCATGCCAGGGCTGGACCCCCTCCCCTGAGCCAGCACTGACTGCCACATGAAAAGAAGGGCACAGTCGGCAGCTGGGCTCTGATTGATGATAGATCTTCACAAGTGGATTTTAGTGGGGGGGAGCAAATTAGATTTCTCTAATGGGAGCTCTGCCATTTATGGGAACAAGCTGCCAGTTTTCTGCTTGTATCAGAGGAAAAGATTGCTGCCAAGAAATGCTGCCTCCATTTAACAGGAAAGAACCCTGCAAGATACATTTTCCTAATAGGAAAAAAAAAAAAACAACCAAAAAAAAAGTGCAGGCAAGGTACAGGAGAGATAAAATAACAAAGAAAAGAATAAATAAATAAATAAATTAAAAAAAAGAAAAAGAAGAAGCCAGACACATATTTATCTGTGCAAAGACATAAAGTCAGTCCAAACTATCAGCTTGGCCTCTCGACTATTCAGAACACCTTCTACAAGGCTCTTACCTCTGTCTGGTGCTGAGCAACTTTCGGTGCAAATCTTGCATTTCTGAGGGAAGTTTGAGGTGTGCTGTGTTTAGGCCTGGTGGGTCCTTTTCTTGGTATGTCAGAACTGACTCCACAGGACCACGAAACAGTAGCCTCAAGCCAGGGCAGAAAGGCCAGAGGGCAGGCAGGTGCTCTCGGGATCAAGGATCAGTACTGCTCCTTTCAAAACTGCCCTTTGAGAAAGCCTTCAGATGCCTGCACGGTCCTGATGAAGGAGATGAGAGTTTCGTTTAAATCATTCATCTCCCCAGGACTGAGGTTTAGGAAAACTGAGTTTCCATATAGCCGTGAGATCAGTCTTGCAAGGAAGACAGCCAACCATGTCCTGGGCTTGCAGCAAGAGCAGTGTGGGCAGCAGGGCAAGGGAGGGGATTCTGCCCCTGTGCTCCCCTCAGACCCCACCTGGAGTACTGTGTGTGGTTCTGGAGCCCTCAACACAAGGACATGGAACTGTTGGAGACAGTCCAGAGGAGGCCACAAAGATGCTCAGAGGGCTGCAGCAGCTCTGCTCTGAGGACAGGCTGAGAGAGTTGGGGCTCTGCAGCCTGGAGAAGAGAAGGCTTTGAGGAGACCTTGGAGTGGCCTTCAGGATCTGAGTGCGGCCTACAGGAGGGCTGGGGAGGGACTGTTCACAAGGCCTTGTAATGACAGGATGAGGAGGAATGGGTTTGAACTGGTAGAGGGGAGATTGAAATTGGATGTTAGGCAGAAGTTGTTTGCAGTGAGGGTCGTGAGACACTGTCTCAGGTTGCCCAGGGAGGTTGTGGCTGCTCTGTCTCTTGAGGTGTTCAAGGCCAGGCTGGATGAGGCCTTGATCGCCCTGTTCTAGTGGGAGGTGTCCCTGCCTGTGGCACAGGGGGGTTGGAACTGGCTGAGCTTTGAGGTCCCTTCCAACCTAAACCATTCTGTGATTCTAAATTTCTGCCAGCAGTGACCTGCAGGTGAGATCCTCCAGAAGCAGGTGCTGAGGACTCACAAGGACATCTCACAAAGCTGGCCTGGGGACACCACAGAGATCAGCTTCTCATCCCTGTGTCCTTTATCCCAACCCAGCATCACCCAGGCTCCTGCTTTCACACTCTCTTCATTATCTTGCCTGCATTTTTGGGATGCTCAATCAGTCAGTGACAAAATTACTATCCAAAGACTAACAGATGAAGTCAGTCTTGCTGCCTGCTTGACCGGCCTGAAAGATTCCCTGCACTTGGCAGCTCCTTTCTCTCCAAAACACAACCACAGGCTTAGGTTTGCCTTCCTGTCGGCGAGCCCACATTGGGAGTCTGAAGAACTATCTTTATCCAAGTTTTCTTCACATCCCATGTATTTTTAATTTATTTATTCATTTATTTTCTCTGAAGAAGGCAAGCAGGCAGAGGGGAGAAGAGGATTTTATTTCCAGACAGCAGATCATTTTATTTTAAGTAGTTCCCTGAGCCAACTGATTTTCAAGCTGTGCATCACACTTGTTAACGAGACCGTAGTACCCAGCACTTCTCCTCACTGTTAAAGACTATCAGTTTTATTAGTGCCTCTTACAGCCGATTTACTCGTGTTTTGCTATCACCTACTGCCAAAAAAAAAAAAAAAGGCTTAATCCAGAAATTAATACTTTTTACCCTCTCAAGGGCTTGAAAGCATTTCATCATCTCCAGTCCTGCGCCCAGGCAGGTGCCCCACAACTCGGCCCCGCAAAGCCTCCACGGCAGCTCCGGGCTGCCTTTTTCCCGCGGGCTGCTCCGGTTGCTGTCTCGGGGGCTCCGTGCCCAGGCCAGGGCTGAGGGGTGAGGCAGAGAGGCCTCCTCCGCCTCAAGGGGTGCGCCATGAGGGGGCTGTGGGACGCGGGGCGGCGAGCGGCGAACAGGCTGGGGTAAACCCGCTCTGGGTCACGTCCCGCTCGCTTGTGGCCCTGCCCGGCCTGTCCCAGCCGCCGGCCCCCGGGGACTCCCGGCATTTCCCCTTAGCCTCCGCCCGCCCGGGGCCGCCCCAGCTCGGCCCCGCGGAGCCGCAGGAGGAACCCGAGCCGTGGCCCGGCCCGGCGGGGCAGCAGGGGGAGCACGATCCCGAGCCGGGTGCAGGAGCGGGGCGAGCCCCGGCTCTAGCTGCCAGCAGCGGCCGCAAGAGCCGGGCGGGAGACAACTCGGTGCCGGAGGCGGCACGGAAAGCCCAGCGCAGAAGCCGAGGATGCGGCGAACGCGGGCTTCGCCGCCTTCAGCCTCTGCCTAGCCGCGGGGCGCAGCGTCCCCGGCGGCA
>VWZI01016948.1:533993-592189 GCA_013396835.1 Psilopogon haemacephalus | reverse complement strand
TGTGCCCGCTGCGGGCATGGCGGGCGCGGAGTTGTTTGTGTCGGGCTGACTGAGGGTAGCCCTGGCAGGCGAAGTCCCGGAACCTCTCCGCAGCTCGGTCGGGGGGGCGGCGAGGCGGGGCGCTGGGGGACAGCGGGGCAGGGGACACTGGACCACCCCTCCGGCCTCCCGCCCGCCGCGGCTTCCCGGCTGCCGCTGGCTGGCAAGTTTCAGCCCCGGCACCGTTTGGCCGCCGCTGTTGATTGTTTATCTCGGTGAGGCGGCACCGAAAATAGGTCAGAAATAACGT
Organism: Psilopogon haemacephalus; assembly: GCA_013396835.1. NCBI lineage: Eukaryota > Metazoa > Chordata > Aves > Piciformes > Megalaimidae > Psilopogon > Psilopogon haemacephalus. Next base: position 591,900 of record VWZI01016948.1, on the reverse strand, counting down.
CCAGCTCCTACCCGCCGTTAAAGTGTCCTAGTACCGGCCGAGGAGCTGGGGCAGGCGGAGACGTTGCTGCCTTCTCCTTCCTCGCCTTCCTGGGAAATAATCGTATTCTCCCGGCGTTTGAAATAGTGAAATACTGATTGGTTCTTTATTTATTTATTTTTCAATACCGTCTATTTTTTCTTTTTTTTTTCCCCCGTGGAAAGTTGCTGGCCGAGTGCTAGGAATAGCTCCCAGCTATTTCCTGGTGCGCGGAGGGCGGCTCTGGCGGCTCCCCCTCCCCGCTCACCCGGAGGTGCTGGCCCCGGCTCCGTTCGCTCCGTCCGAGCAGGGCAGAGCCTGTGCTCGCAAATGCAGGCTGAGCCTTCCAGTGCCCGCGGCAGGACACTGCAGTCGCTCGCTCAATGCTCCTAACTCCTGTTACCGTCGTCCCTAGGATATCTTCAGGCATGAATTAACCCTAGGATTCTAACTGCGTGATCAGTAAGCACTCTTGGGGAGGTCATCTCTCCTTTCCGCCTTGTATAAGGTCTTTCCTTTCTGTCTTGTGTGATTTTAAGCTGAATTTTCAGCAGAACTTACATGATAACTTTATTTAATGGTTGTATGTTGCGGACGCATTGCTTAGAAGGGAAGCTGCGTAGCTTAACGATATAAAATTGATAACTGGGGAGGTGTACAGTCACGGTGATATAGCTAAAGAGGTGTGCATGCTGAAGTGTTAAAGCTCGCTTCGCCCTTCTGGTTGCGGTGGGGTTTTCTGGCGGGAAGGTAAATAAAACTTCCTTTTGAAGTGTGACATTTTTCAAGTAAGTGGGCAGAAATGTTTTTGTTTACTGGGTTTCGCATGGTGCTTGAAGGAATTCAGACAGCTGGCTTCACCTTGGCTTATACATGGGCTAAAAAACACATGCACCCCTTCTTAGATTGCCAAAGGGATAACGAGTAAGGAATGCTGCTGGTGTGATCTTTCTTGCTCTGGAAGGGAATTTGTTTACGTGTCATGATGAAAAAACTGGCCCTTACTATAGGCTAATTGTCACAGTCCAGACCTGACTCACTAAAGCCCTGTGATGCTGGAACAGCTTTTCCAAGAATTCTGGTTTTGTGGAAGAGCAAATTAAGTACTAGGCGATCTTTTTTATTATTCTGCTTAACAATTAACTGCCCATTTAGAACCGAGAGCACTGTTTTGTAGGAAGTGAACAACAATCCAGTTTCTGGCTGTTATCTTCCTGAGCACTTCCAATGAATGAAACACGCAGTCATCGGCTTGCTGTCTTTCTTCCATGCGACTGTGGCACTAGTCAGAGTCTGAGTACCTGCCTTTGGCATTTTCCTTGGATGGACCAACTTGTTTTCCTTTTCCTGCCTCTCATTTCGCCCCCTGTAAGCAGCGTAAGTCGATGCTTTGGCTTTCCTTCAGTATGAATTCAAGCTCGTTGGTTGGAATGGTTAAATTTCCCTTGTAGCAAATGCAATCCTGGAAAACTGGTAAGAACGTACTGGTACAATATGTAAAGATACTAGTTTTGTGCCAGACAACCCAACACATTTGGCGATTCAATTGACTTCCATTGCTGTAGCATTTACTTGTGGTCTGAGTTGAACAAAACCTCAAAAATGACACCTCCAGCCCTGTTTAGATTGCAGAATTAAGCTCTGGTGTCTCTTCTGAAGCCCCGGTGGTGGACGTGCAACTGCTACCTGGCAGCTTTGTGGTTTGAGTGTTTCCTTTGGAAGTACATAGTTTCCAAAGCTGGGTCTTTTCTATTTTTATTTCACGTAGAAGAATTAGGGGATACAATTCCCAAGCAGGGAGAGATGTGAAAGTTAAGATCCATGAGTTGGGGCTGTTTAGTTTGAGGAAGAGGAGGCTGAGGGAAGACCTCATTGCTGTCTACAGCTACCTGAAGGGACATTGTGGAGAGGCTGCTGCTGGCCTCTTCTAACAGGTAATTTGAGACAGAGCAAGGGGGAATGGCCTCAAGCTGAGACTGGGGAGGTTTAGATTGGACATTAGGAAAAGGTTTTTCCTGGAGAGAGTGGTCAAGGACTGGGATGAGCTGCCCAGGGAGGTGGTGGAGTCACCCACCTTGGATGTGTTTCAGGCTCGTTTGGATGTGGTGCTTGGGGATATGGTTTAAAGTGGATCTCGTTGAGTAGAGTTATAGGTTGGACTTGGTGATCCTGAGAGTCTTTTCCAGCCCGAATGTTTTGGTGGTTCTGTGATTCCCTGTTGACTTTGCCAGTCAGTTCTCCACTGAGGAAGAGCCTAGATGAGTTCTGGTGGACTTGATTGTTGTGGTTTTCAGACCTGGTGATCCTCCTGTGACAGGATGTTTCTGTCAGTATCTCACTCTCCCCAGGTAGGAGGCTCTTTGAGGGTGCTGGATGTGATTAGGGTAGGATATGTGTGCCACAACCATCTAGCTAGCTGTGGAGATGGATAGGAAAGTCTGGCAGGGGGCTGAGGCAGATTAGTGTGATTGGCAAGCTTCAGAACTACTGCAGGTAGAGATATAGGAGCCCTGCCTGACCTCTGACACTTGTACTGTTAGTCCATTTCTTTGAAGAGAATCAACCTAAGAGGCAGGTACCTATTTTTTTTTTTTTAATGCAATGCTGAATGTGCTGATGCCTGACCCTGTCTTCGCCTCAACAAATGTGGACGTTAAACTGGTACCAAAAATGGACCCCAGTGTAGGAACTGTGATAAATGGTTGTGAGTTCTTCTTGCTCTTGGCCTTGTTTCAGTGTTTGAAGTTGTTGCTGATCCAAACCTTCTCACCCTTGCTTGCTAAAATGATTCATATTATGCTTTGGGTCTTCTCTCTTGAAATCTCTTTGTTCTTCTTCAGCCCTCAGTCCCTCTGAATCTTGTTAACCATGATGGAAGAGTTGCATTTTTTGTTGAGTGGTGTTTCCCTGCCTCCCCTTTTCCTCTCTGTATGGAAAAATACAGTCTTGCTAGTGCTTTAATTGTTTTCATGAGGAGACAGACGAGTACTATCTCCATATTGACCAGCAAATGCTCCTGGTGAGTATTTGTTTTCCCAGCCTGCTGTTGACTCTCAGGTGCTTCTGACAGGCCGCTGGATCAGAGAGCTTGTAGCCAAAATAAAGCATCCATGTGAACTACTAGCACATTTATTTTCTCTTTTGGTTAAACTATGACCATAACTTAAAGCTTCTTGAGTTCTGGATTATTTAATCTTGTGTGGTTTTTCTCTCCTAGTGAGAAAAAGCTTAGAAAGTGTGGTTTAAAATTGAAAGTTTGCTTACATAGCAACCTTTAAATCCTTTATGTGTAGGATATAGGATCCTATATAGGAACACAGTCACAGAACAATAGGGGTTTGAGGAGACTTCTAAAGTCCAAGCCCCCTGTCAGAGCAAGTTCACCTAGAGCAGATGGCACAGAGCAGTGTCCAGGTGGATTTTGAATGAGTCCAGAGAAGGAGACTCCACCACTTCTCTGGACAGCCTGTGTCAGTGCTCCAACACCTTCATAGTAATGAATTTCCTTCTCCATGTTTGGGTAGAACTTCCTGTGTCCAATTTAGTTCCCATCCTTCAACCTTCGAGTCACAATCTTGCTGTTTTAATTCGGAAACGAGAGACTGGGTTTGACTGGTTAAGTCCACTCAAAAGCCACTTCTTGTCCCTGTGAGCTTACTACAATGAGACCATGGTTCTGGAGAAATGCTGCTTCTGTGGTTTTCTGCCCCAGTGAGGCAAAGCAGTATATTATGGATTTATATTCTCACAGTGTTCATTCACTCTGTTTTTTCTATGTGGCAAGAGACTTGCCATTACATTTGCTAGACACCTGCTGATGCCCTTTGTGGCAAGAGACTTGCCATTACATTTGCTAGACACCTGCTGATGCCCTCTCTGGCATTCCACTAAGCACTTTTTGATCACCTTCATTCATGGGATGCACCTCACAAAATACTGTATAAGGAAACTGATGTCACTGTAGAAGTATGAAGAGAGGAGTTAAATGTTTATGCCTTCTGGTGGCCAGCAAGTTCTCCGTGGGACAGCAGTGTGCCCTTGTGGCCAAAAGGGCCAGTGGTAGCCTGGAGTGCACCAAGAAAGATGTGTCCAGCAGGTCTAGGGAGATTCTTCTCCCTTTCTGCTCTGCCCTGGTGAGACGTCACCTGCCACACTGTGTCCAGTTTTGGGCTCAGCTATTCGAGAGAGACAGAGATCTGCTGGAGAGAGTCTAGTAGAGAGCAATGAGGACGGCTGGGGGTCTTTAGCATCTCCTCTTTGAGAAGAGACTCCTGGGGCTGTTTAGTCTGGAGAAGAGAAGGCTGAAAGGAGATCTGATCAGTGTCTATAAATATCTGAGAGGTGGTTGTCAGGAGACTGGTGCCAATCTCTTCCAGTGGTGCACAGCCATAAGCCAAGGAGCATTAGATACTGAGTAGGACATAGAAGGTTCCACCTCAACATGAGGAGAAACTTCTTTACAGTGAGGGTGGTAGAGCCCTGGAGCAGGCTGTCCAGAGACATTGTGAAATCTCCTGCTCTGGAGGCTTTCAAACCCCACCTGGGTGGACTAGCCTGGGTACTTCTTCTTTTGGCAGGGGATGCTGGACTTGATGATCTCTGGAGGTCCCTTCCAACCTCTACCATTCAGTGATTCTGTGATTCATCTCTAGCATAAGCAGTTGGTACGTGGGTAAGGCAGCATCGCTGGTATCTGTCTGTCCTATGGAGCCCTCTTCCTCAAAGAACAATACATGGAACATTTGTGGTAACAAGAGTGTATGCCAAAGAGTATACAAGAAAAAAAGAAATCAGAAAGGGAGGAAGTTCACCACAGCTTAGGGTCAGGGAGAAGTCAGGTGAGCAGACTGTTTACTTCAAGCAGGAAATCAGTGACAGCACTATTCTTGGAAAGAGCAGGCAGAGAAATGAGGATGGAACCTCACTGAGTTCAGCTTACCAGCAAAACAAGTTGAAAATGCTAAAGCAGTTTGAAAAGACATGACTTCTACTTCTCATTAGGTGGTTTCAGTGCCATCTTCTTCTTTGTTTAATGGATTTTTCTCCAGAAGTGTTAGGATTGGAAACATTTTCAGTGCTAAGAATCTTGAACTTTGTATTTTGCAAGCAATTTAGTTGGAAAAAAGAATCGTAGAATGAATCATAGAATGGTTTAGGTTGGAAGGCCCTCAAAGCTCAGCCATTTCCAACCCCCCTGTGCCATAGGCAGGGACACCTCCCACTAGAACACTCACAGCCTCATCCAACCTGGTCTTGAACACTTCCAGGCAGGAAGCAGCCACAGCCTCCCTAGGCAACCTGTACCAGTGTCTCACTATCCTCGTTATAAAGACCTTCTTCCTAACACCCAGTTTAAACCCTCTGCCAGTTTAAACCCATTCCTCCTTGTCTTGTCATTACAAGACCTTGTCAATAGTCCCTCCCCAGCCCTCTTGTAGGTGCCCTTCAGATATTGGAAGGCTACTATAAGGTCTCCTGGAAGCCTTCTCTTCTCCGGGCTGCAGAGCCCCAGCTCTTGTAGCCTGTCCTCATAGCAGAGGTGCTGCAGCCCTCCAAGATACGGAGTCTCTCTTATCAACATTTCTTACTAAAAACAATTTAAAAGATTCCTGACTTCTGGACTGCATGGCTTGCATCAGGAAAATTTGAAAGCATTTTTGCTGAGAATGAAGAATGAATCTATAGTGTTCATCAGCCATGCAGGAAGCCTTATGCATGACTTCTGACCTTTTGAAATCATAAACTGCCTTGGTTTTCAGCTCTTGATGATAACCACAACCTCATTCATGTGTTGTCATGTCCTGAATCTGTCACAGAATGGTTAAGATTGGAAATAAACCTTTAAGAGATGCCTGTTCCTGAGCGTGACACAGATCACCTGTTGTGTACAGGATGTGCAGCCAGATAAGCTTGTCAGGCTTTTTAGCTATAAAATGTACTGAAATCTCTCTGTGCTTTAGATGACTTCAGAATTTCTAAAGTTAATAAGCAAGGGGTTTGGATTTTTTTTTAGTCATCTAAGTGTCTTTCAGTATATCTTTTGTCTTCTTTCTGTTTAAGCTTACAAGAGCAATGTGATGGTATTTGCTCTTCTGCAGGTTGAAGAAATACCATTCTAAAAAGCAGCAATTTCTTTCCAGGCTGTCAGTTTGGTTGTCACTTGATGATTTTTCTGCATAATGCCTGTATATTTCCATGTATAAAATTTTCCAGCCAAATACAGTAGTTAATGCTGCTGTCTTTTAGTAGTAGAGATGTTTGTTTACCTAGTACTTTCAAACTGCAGTGTACCTCGCTTGCCTGCCTGCCTGGTTTTGTGGCCCACCAATATGTGTGTATATTTATAAGGAGAAAGAAATACATATATTTTACACAGGTGTATATATACATATAAAAATGTATATATAGAGAGAGAGGTATGGAGAGAGAGAGAGAAATGGAGAGAGAGAAAGATGGAGAGAGAGAGATGGAGAGAGAGAGATACAGGGAGAGAGATGGAGAGAGATGAAGAGAGAGGGATGAAGAGAGAGAGATAGAGAGAGATGGAGAGATGGAGAGAGAGAGAGATAGAGAGATGGAGAGAGAAAGAAAGGTAGGTAGGTAGATAGGCAGGCAAGTAGATAGATAGCCCAAGAATATTTTCTGGGCAAACTTTAAGATTATCCCAGCTGTCAGATAATTCTAAGGCCTATGATGTCAACCACCTCTGGCTTTAAACCCCCTCACCTTAGACAAATACTTCAGAATCAAAATGTATATATATGGAGAGAGAGAGAGATGAGATGAAGAGAGAGAGAGATGGAGAGAGAGAAAAAAAAAGATAGGTAGTTAGATAGGCAGGCAAGTAGATAGGTAGATTAAGAATATTTTCTGGGCAAACTTTCAGATTATCCCAGCTGTCAGATAATTCTAAGGCCTGTGATGTCATCCACCTCTGGCTTTAAACCCCCTCACCTTAGAGGAATACTTCAGAATCAAAATGTATATATATGGAGAGAGAGAGAGAGATGGAGAGAGAGAGAGAAAAAAAAAGGGAGGTAGGTAGATAGGCAGGCAAGTAGATAGGTAGACGAAGAATATTTTCTGGGCAAACTTTAAGATTATCCCAGCTGTCAGATAATTCTAAGGCCTATAATGTCATCCACCTCTGGCTTTAAACCCCCTCACCTCAGAGAAATACTTCAGAATCAAAATATGCCAAGGGAGGATGTTTGAGGTACCATAAGACTGAGGCATAGATAGGAGAAAGCAGCTTTTACTGCTTTATGTGTAGCCCAACACAGAGTAAACGTTGTAAGGTTTGTCAGTAGAAGGTGGAAGCCAAGCATTGGATCTGCAAGTTTGTGGCCATTCTGTCAGGTTGGATTTCTTTTTCTAGTGAAGGGTCTTACTGCCAGGATGGGAGTTCTGAGCCTCTGGATTTTACCTGCTGCTAATTTTACTTTGCCATGTTGTTAAGATAGGACTGGTTGTGTGAAAAGTACACTGTGTGACTCTGAAATTCATTTGAAAGATGGCTGATGCTACAAACGTTTGGTCTGAAATTGGGCTGCTGAGTAGAAGGTCTGATGGGTGTTCTTTTGAGTGTAAAAGCTGATGGAGTTTAGATGGAAAAATGAATTTTCTTGGCTGGTCAGCATTGTCTGCTGCCAGATTGTCTTTCTCCAGTAGAACAGGAGGCAACAAGATGCTGCTTGTAAACAAAGCAGCTTATGCTGCTGCAGGGTAGTCGTTGGACTTTCTTCCCCAGATAATGTGATGTGGTATTTAATTTTTTTTTTTTGTTGCTTCTGATTATCAAATGTGAAAGCAGCACATAAGGAATTTAATGTTTCTGAGATGCTACTACAAGAATTTCTGACTCAATTTGACAAGTAAATGGTAGGAGAAAAGGAGTGAAAAAAACCCCAAAAAACAAAACCCAAACCAATTCCTATAAAGCATTGGTTTAATAGGATTGGTAAAGGTTCAAGGTAATTCAAAAATCAATTTCCTGCTTTGTTTTGATGGGACTCTTCCAGTCTAGCCCTCGAAGCTACTGCAGATGATTATTAGACTTGTTTTATTTTGAATGTGTTATTTGGAAAACAGAGCTATGCCATTTTAGGTTTGTGTCAGTTGCTTTAGCAGCTCCTCCCACATCAATGTTGCTCTGTCAGTTAAATGCCAGGCGGGGAAGGGGGAGGCAAGAGGGGCAGAAAGCCTTCAAGCTGCAAAATAAACAAAAGCAAAACTGGGGTTTGATAAGGCTGTTTAATAGAGACTTGAAAAGTGATTTTGATTTTGGCACTGGAGTGAGGAAGGAACCAATGGCAGTGCTGTAGGAGTTGCAGGCTGTGGATCTCTGGTGGGCACGGGGCTGGAGCAAGCTCTGGTGACCAGGGCAACCCTGTCTCTCTTACTCCAGAGCTCTTCTTCAGCAAAAATTGTTCCTGTTCCCCAACAGGAGCAGGTTTCAGATCCTGTGTGGACGAAGAGCTCTGAAGCTGCTCAGCTTTGCAGTTGCCTGTGCCTCCTTTGGGAAAGAAATATCCTTGGTTCAAGTTGCCAGGGCAGATCCCTGGTGAGTGGTTGCCTCCCTGGGCAGCCAGGTATGTGAGCAGGGAGCAGGACAGAGCTTGGACTGGGCCAGTGTTTGTGCTCTGGGGCTGTGGCCCTTTCTGGTTCCTTCCTCTTTCAGCCTCTGGAGACTTCCAAGCCCTGTCTGGATGTGTTCCTGTGCGACCTGATCTAGGTTGTCTGGTCCTGCTCTGGCAGGGGGTTGGACTTGATGATCTCCAGAGGTCCCTTCCAATTCCGAACTTCCTGTGATTCTGTGCATCTAAGGAAGGAATGGAGACTATTTTACTTAAGGAATGGGCAGTTTCTCTTGCTCTGCCACTTAAACTCTTTGCTTTCCTGGGGCAAGGCAGTAGCTGAAGGAGATGTGCACAGGGTGGAGATAGCTAGCCAGGGGAACTGCTGCATTCACCTTCCCTTCGCTGTCGCTCTGATGGCACTGCTATTTGTGGAGTTGTGCTCTGAAACAGGATAAGGAAGAGATCTGATCAAGCTCTGCAAAAATAGATTATTCCAATATGGTAACTAATTCATTTCAAAATGCTGTCCCACGAGCACTGTGTTGGCAGTGTTGCGGGGGCGATATACTGATGCTGCGGAGATGGGAACGAGCACCTGGGGCAGAAACTTCTGAAGCTGTTGCTGGTGTGGAAGACTTCGTGTAGGCAAAGTTGGCTTAAATTCTTGCTGTGCCCTTGCTTACATCCTCAGGGTTAGATGTTGCTGTTGGTGTACTCTGGCAGTTGTATCAGTGCAGCTATTTGCAGAGCCCTGCTCCACAATGACTGAAGTGTTGCAATATAAATAAAGCAAACAAAAAAAACTTGAGAGTACAGAATACCTGTAGAGGTTTGCTTTGATTATGTTGGGGGTTTTTCCCTTCCCTTTTTTTCTTACAGCAATGGCAGAGAAAGCTGTTTGTGGGGTAGGTGGAAGCAGGTCTCCAAAGGTAGCAGAAGGAAATCCTTCAAAGACTTTGCTGCTCATATGTTGTAGTGTGCTGTTTTCTCGTGGTGCTGCCTGACATCAGTTCCTTCCTACAGCATATATGCTGAGCTCTGATGACAGTCCAAGCTGCTACACAGTTGTCCATCACTGCTGACGAGTTTCTTTACTTGAGCCTTGCTTCTTCAGACACTTCTTTTCCTGAGCATTTGTTGATCAGAAAGCATAGGCAGTACCCTACATACTTTGTGTAGTCCTCTCTCTTCTAGGCAGATAAAGGAAAGCAGGGAGTGATTTCATTTTATATTGAGGTTTTGTGGGGGATTTTCTTTGCTGGTTTGTTTTTTTAGTTGCTTGCCCTTTTTGTTTGTTTTTTTTTCTCCCTCCTAGTAGCTGTTGGGTCAGACCTGGCTTGCTTCAGGCTTCAACAGTAGAAAAGAGAGTGGAATATATCAAAGAGAGAGCACTAGAATCTGGTGCTTGCCTGGTTTTGGTAATAGCTAAGTAAACTTTTAAGGTTAGATATGTTTAGATTGCGTATTTGGTAAAAAATTATTTGCTGCAAGAGTGGTCAGGGATTGGAACAGGCTGCCAAGGGAGGTGGTGGAGTTTTCATGCCTGGAGGTGTTCAAGAAATTTGTGGCCATGGCACTTGGGGACATGATTTAATGGCCACAGTGGTGTTAGGTTGAAGGTTGGACTCAATAATCTTAGAGGTCTCTTTAAACAGAAACAGTTCTGTGTTTCAACTCGGTGCTCTTTCATTTGGAGGAAAACAAGAGCTAAGTTGCTGGAAGAGCCACCTGAAGTTGAAGAGACTCTTCCTTACCTGCTCAAGCAAGCAGCAAGAGCTTAGTCTGACACCAAATTGACCTGCAGATGTTTGCTACTGTGTTTTTTAATAGCTTTAATGCACATACTGAATACTTTCCCATGATGATCAAGTTAGGTTGCTGCTCCCAGTGGCAGTCTGCTTAACTGTTCTTCAGCTTTACTGTTACATCAGCCGACCATAACTAAGTTGCACTTTATATTAGAATCATATACTTTGGCTGTAAAATTAATCATGTTTTCTGGAACAGAAGAGTTGCAGGCAGGGTTTTAGACTTGGGATCAGAAAATCATGAACTAAGGAAGAGCAAAAGAATGGCGTTTTTCTGTGGGATATTGAATGAAGGCAGTGAACAGAACTTAAGATCAATCCAGTGTTTTGTAATTTCCAGACTCTGATCTTCAATTAGAAGTTTGATTTTTTTTTTTTAAACCTAAATACTTGTGCTATAATGCTTATCTCAATTTGGTTTGTTAAAATGGTAAAAAACTGGAAGCCAAAATGAAAGGAAAGCCAAAGAAAAAGGGAAATCAAGGATTAGGTTAATGATACAGTGCTGTAAAGCCAGCCTCAAATCATCTGGCTTTCTATTGGGTTATTAACATTAGGTTTTAAGAAATAAAATGGGCTTTGATGCATTATTGCCACGTGTTTCTAAAACAACTTAGACTTGTGTGAAAGCCTTAGTGGAGTTTTTCTGTGCTGTGCATGCAGCCTATCACCAGAGATAGTAGTGCAGACACTACCGAGGAAGTGGTTTGGTGACCACTGAGCCTGGATCAGATTTACTACCAGATTATCTCCTAATGTAACTTTGATCGGACAGGCAAACTATCCCATTTCTTAAGTTAATAAGAGCATGCAATATATCATTTGCTCTGACTTAGTGCCTGCTGGAGAAGGGGGAATAGGTAACTATTAGCATAAAGCCTTCCAAGACAAAGCCAACCTGTCAAATCTAAGTTGTATTTACTGTCTACCCAAACCTTGACCTCAGAGCTGTGTAAATTGTGCTGTTTTACAGTGGACAGGGATATGGAATTATTGCCTATTAAAAGTAACCTACTGAGCATGTACAGTTTGATTTATCGTTCATCTCTCTTGAAATCAAAGCTTTAGTTTTTTTGACAATAAGTTAGCTTGAGTTGGAAGTGAAAAAAACTTTCTTCTGGATGCTCTTCTGATTCATAAAATATGGCAGAGTAATGACTTCAGCAGTCATAGCAGATGTTTTAATGCCAAATTCATTCATCCATATGAGACTTATTCTCTGTCTAATGGCATTCCTTGGTGCTTGGAATTCAAAGAGAAACTGCTTTCTTCTTTTGTGTAAGTAGGAAACCAAAGTGTGTGTTAAGTACATTAAAAGAAACCCATAATATTTTGTGAAGAATCTATTCAGTTGGGCAAAGTAAAATAATTTGATTCATAGCATGATTTGGGTTGGAAGGGAACTTAAAGATCATTCAGTTCCAACCCCCCTGCCATGGACAGGGACACCTCCCACCAGCCCAGGTAGCTAAAGGCTTCATCCAACATGGCACTGGACACCTCTAAGAAGGGGACATCCATGAGCTCTCTGGACAATCTTTTCCCATGTCTCACTACCCTCACTGTAAGGATATTTTTTCTAAGCACCAGTCTAAATCTTCCCTCCTCAAGCTTCAACCCATTCCACCTCATCCTATGCCTACAAGCCCTTGTAAAAATCTCTTCCTGGCTTTCTTGCAGACCACCTTCAGGTACTGGAAGGCTGCTGTAAGGTCTCCCTGGAATCTTTCCTTCCCCAATTTGAACAGCCCCAGCTGTCCTAGCCTGTCCCCAAAGGGAAGGTTCTCCAGCTCTCTGATCATCTTTGTGGCCTCTGGACCCACACTAGCAGTTTGATGTCCCTCTTATGCTGAGGGCACCAGAACTGGACACCATACTGCAAGTGAGGTCTCAGGACAGCAGAGTAGAAGGGCAGAATCACCTCTCTCCTGCTGCTGATCACACTTCCTTTGCTGCATTCCAGGCCAGGGTTGGCCATCTGAGCTACTTGATGGTGAATGGACAACTAAATTGATGATTTATACTGTCCATTCTCCTTGGCTTTTAGCATGAGGGTTGTAGTATTTGGTTCATTTACTGAGCTGGTACAGAGGACCAAAATGGGACAAAGGGCTGGCAGCACATGTCCTGGACTGCCTCTGCTTCATAGCCAAGTGTTGCATTTTGCCAGTTCAGGCTTGGAGGCAGTCACATCTGTGCCAGTTATTTCATAGAACCCTTTTAACCATAACTTCTGAAATGTGGAGGTTATTTTTAGGAGAAATCCTTTGTCAAAGGCAAACAAAGCATTCGGTTTGGTTTGCTCACGTTCTCTTTCTTTGCCAATTACTGATGAAACCATTGCTTATGGAGAGAAGAAGAGATTCTGTTTTTTTTACAGAGGTGTCAACATAGGGCATGGACCTGACAGAGCAGGTCCACGAAGATGGTCAGGGGACTGGAGCATCTCTACTGTGAGGACGGGCTCAGGGAGCTGGGGGTGATTAGTCTGGAGAAGGCTCCAGGGAAACCTAATAGCCTGCCAGTAGCTGAAGGGGCTACAAGAAGGCTACAGAGGGACTGTTTGCAAAAGGCTACAGGGATAGGATGAGGGGAAATGGTTTGAAATGAGAGAAGAGCAGATTGAGTTTGGATGTGAGGAACAAGTTCTACACTGTGAGAGTGGTGGAATGCTGGAACAGGTTGCCCAGTGAGGTGGCTGGGGTCTCATCCCTGGAGATATTCAATGTGAGGCTTGACAGGGCTCTGGGCAACCTGATGTAGAGGAGGATGTCCCTGCTAACTGCAGAGAGGGTTGGCCTGGGTGACCTTTGGAGGTTTCTTCCAACCCAACTCATTCTATAATTCTGTGATGAAGTATTTTGTTTAGTGGAGATTGGTGACTGAGAAGACACAGAAGTTAGTGTCCATCCTGGGAGCAGTCAGGTAGCCTGGACTCTGTTTTGCAGCAGCAGGTCAGTTGCTGCTGCCTGGATGTGTCCCTGTGTGATCTGCTCTAGGTGCTCCTGCTCTGGCAGAGGGGGGGTTGGTCTGGATGAGCTTTGGAAGTCCCTTCCAGCCTCTAGCATTCTGTGATTCTGTGATTGCTGTACTGCATCCTCATCGTACCTCTGGGATACTTGATCATCTTCTGCCTAGTGAAGGGGCCACGAGAGGTTGTCATGGTGGAGGGAAAAGGAGACAGCAGCAGTGCAGCAGGCTTTTGACTGCCCTGCTCACAGAACTTTTTCATGTTCAACTTTTTTTTAATGAGGAAGCTTAGAAGTGACATGTCATTTGTCAAAAGAGACAAAGACCAATGCTAGGGTAGAAGGGAATAAGCCTAATAAATGCTCAAGATGAATTACTGTATCACATCCATAATCTATTAATAGGGGAGAAGAAAAGAAATAAATGCACCGTATTAATGACTTCCATCCTCGGTGGGAATAATCAAGTTGTCAGCTCAGAGTAGTGAGTATGTTGTTTTTATCAGTGTGCTGCGTAGAGGGCCAGATATTGGTGCTAAATTTAAAGCAAAAAAAAGTAGGCAAATTTGAATTTTAATGCTTGATTAAGCTGGTTGTTTATCTAGCCTGTTAAAATGTCATAGATAGCCTGCATTAGCTGTGTTAGAAATGGTGAATCAAGCCTTGCAATGACTGGCTGGGAAGTAATCTAGGCTTAGAGAAGCAGCCAAGAAGAAAACTAATAGTTGAGTTTTGCCCTGAAATGAGGTCGTTCTTACAAACTGTATTTGAGTAACTGTGGTTATTTACAGTGATACAATTATTTGTCCAAAGGAGAGGCACAAAACTGATCAGGGGGTTGGAGCACCTCTGCTAGGAGAACAGGCTGAGGGAGCTGGAGATGTTCAGCCTGGAGAAGAGAAGGCTCCAGGGATACCTAAGAGCAGCCTGCCAGTAGCTTGGAGGGGGCTACAGGAAGGCTGGAGAGAGACTGTTTACAAAGGCCTTCAGGGACAGGACAAGGGCAATGGCTTCAAACTAGAGCACAGCAGATTTAGACTGGATGCTAGGAACAAGTTCTGCACCGTGAAGGTGCTGGAACATTGCAACAGGTTGCCCAGGGAGGTGGTTGAGGATGCATCCTTGGAGGTTTTCAGAGTGAGGCTGGACAGGGCTCTGGGCAACCTGATCTAGTTGAAGATGTCCCTGCTGACTGCAGTGGGGTTGGACTGGATGAGCTTTGGAGGTCCCTTCCAATCCAGACCTTTCTATGATCCTATGATTTATAACTGGGAAGCTTAAAAAAGAATATGTTGAGTAAAATAAATCGTGATATAAAGCAGCCCATTCTGCTGCCTTTTTGTAAGTGATAATCTTGTTGCCTTTTAAAAAACTGGGGTAATGAATTGAATCATAGAATGCCAGGTTGAAAGGGACCTCAACAATCTTCTGGTCCAACTTTTACCTCTTTAAGTATCCTAAATTTCTCCACTTAAAGATTGGGGGTTTCATTTTTTTTCCCATCTTTTACAACATGATGATTGTGCAACTCAAAATCCAATTAGCCTTCCTTTTCTACACCTTCAGCTTTTTAATTATGGAGAGCCAGGTTTTGGTTGTAGTGCTGGGAAGCTCAAGTCTTTCCCCAGAACGCTGTGATGCCAGGGGTGGCACAGCTGCAGAGGCATTTGAAAGGAGTGCCAGAGGGCTGTGCTTGATGGGTGCAGTAGTCCAGGCTATCTCTGCAGGGGATCCAGGCTGCTGCTTCTTTGCTGGATTAATACACACATTGAATTATGGTTTGAGTTTGTTTTTGTTTTTTTTTTTCAGCATCACAGTAATTAAAACAAAAGAGGATACGGACTTGGATGACTTCTGGCTGTCTGGGTAGGACATATTTCTAATCACAGGCAGAAAAAAATTGGCAGGTTTTGTGCATGGGCTTGCCAAAGTCTAGGTTTACAGACAAACTGTGCTATCAGGCACTGTCAGAAAGCAGGTATTAGAAGCAGCCTTGCAGACCAAGTCAAGGACTCTGTTTTCACTACGCTGAGTTTCGGCTAAAGGCTGCGTCCAAGAAACAGCTAAAATTGGACTCAAAGATAGGTCTCAGGTAGGGGGACAAACCTGTGAGTCATCAGCACAGAGATAGATGGTGGCCAAATTTGTGTTGGCAGCTGCTGGATCTCTTGAGCATAACGGAGAAGAGGACAAGAGGAAAAAGGTCAGGCATGGAGGTGTACAGAGCTCCTCTAGCAAATTAGAAGAAAAAAAAAATTACCTGAAGGCTGTGTTAAATGAGCAGCTAGGGAAAAACAACAAAAAAAAAAAGCAGAGGAAAATAAACATTTTGTTGTAGTTTTGTTTGCAGGATTCTCTGTTTTTATTGTTTTGTTTTGTTTTTACTTCCAGCAAATGTAAAATATTAATTCTAAGGCTGGAAGAACTCAGCTACTCAGAATTTTGCATGTTTCCTCTCTCTTAAGAAAGAAAAGGGAACTGGTGTGAGCCAGGCTGTGTTGTAAACAAATGGAATGGATGTTGGTGCCACTTGGTGTGACTTGATGGCATTGGGCTTTCACAAGGAATTATTTGAGGGCAGGGATGCCATGCAGAAGGATCTTGACAGGCTTGGAAAGTGAGGCAGTGCCAGCTGCATGAGGCTCAACAAGTCAAAGTGCAAGGTTCTGCACCTGGGCATGGGCCAACCCCAGGCACAAATCCAGGCTGGGTGCAGAGTGGGTTGAGAGTAGCTCTGAAGAAAGAGACTTGAGGGTATTGATTGATGAGAAGCTGAATGTGTCAGCAAATCAAGAGAGGGGATTCTGCCCCTTCACTCTGCTCTTGTAAGACCCCACCTTGAATACTGCATCTGGTTCTGGTGTCCCTAGCATAAGAAGGATGCAGAGCTGTTGGAGGGAGTGGAGAGGAGGGCCACAAAGATGGTCCAGGGGCTGAAGCACCTCTGCTGTGAGGATAGGCTGGGTTCAGAGAAAGCCATGAAGAGAATCAGAGGGCTGGAGCACCTCCTCTGTTGGGACAAGATGAGAAAGCTGAGGTTGTTCAGCCAGAGAAGAGAAGACTCTGGTGGGCCCTTATAGCTTCCAATAGCTGAAAGGATCCAGCAGGAAGACGGGAGGGAGACTTTTCACAAGGGTGTCTAGAGACAGGACAAGGGGGGATGGTTTGAAGCTGAGGGAGAGCAGGGACAGACTGAATCTGAGGAAGAAGCTCTTCAGTACAAGGGTAATGAGACTGGAACAGGCTGCCCAGAGAGGCTGTGGCTGCCTCCTCCCTGGGGGAGTTCAAGGCCAGGCTGGATGATGCAGAGAGGTTGAGTAGGGTTATCTCTAAAGTCCCTTGAATCTAGGCCATTCCATGATTAACAATTTGTGGTATGAAAGATGTAGTATTGCACATAACATTTTTTTAATTCCAGGTGATGTTTTGTTTTTTTTTTCTTCACTCGCTCCATTTTCTTCTATTCAAAGCTAAGGCAAAACCAACTTAGCTTTGTGGCTTGCCTGCAGAAGATGGGACAGCCTTTGTGTTTGTAGAAGACACTAAGTTCCTCTAAGAAGGGATAACAAAGTCTTGTCATTTCTTTGTGTCTGGAATGTAATGGTTGTCAGATAAAAGGCAGGCTTGAGTTATTTGTTAGGGTTATTTCTTTTTTAATACCCCAGTGGCCTAAAAATATAGGGGAGACCTCAGACTTAATCTTGACAGACAGCTCTAAGGCAGTGGTTCAGCAGGAGCTTCACAGAGAGCTTCAGAATGTGAGATGGTGTTGACCCACCTGTGACATTTGCTTTAAGACAGTGAGTTCTTGGGCTTAAGGCCCCTAAGGGAAAGGGACACAGAATTTACTAGGAGGTGGATTCCATCTGACCTGTGCCTGTGAGTTTTCTCCCTGGTAGCTATGTAGGACTGCGTGGGGGCATGAGCTGTGTTTGATGACTCAGGCCAGAATCTCCACCTACTTCCTTCTCACTGCATTGCTGCTGATGAGCTGAGAGTCTCACTGGATGGAGATCATGGAGGCTGGTGGGTGGCTGGGGGTGTACCAAAGTCCTCTGGGAGCTGGATTTTAGAATCCTTTGGTGAAGACAGTGGTAGCTGGGCTGAACATGCCATGCCAGCTCACCTGCTTCATCAGCAACCCATGGCACAGCTGTGCCAGAGCATGGACTCCTTGAGAAGCTCAGGGATTCATAGGATAGTTTGGTTGGAAGGGATCATAAAGATCATCCAATGCCAACTCCCCCTGCCATAGACAGGGACACCTTCCACTAGCCCAGGTTGCTTAAGGCCTCATGCAAGCTGGCTTTGAACACCTCCAGGCAGGGAGCATCCACAACCTTCCTAGGCAACCTGTGCCAGTGTCTCACCACCCTCACCGTCAATAATTTCTTCCTAATCTCCAGTTTAAATCTTCCCTCCTTGAGCTTCAATCCTTTTCCTCTCATCCTGTCACAAGTTGGTGGCTTTTTAAAACTTTATTTTGCAAAAAATAGGTATTAGCCACTTGGAGAAAGATGAAAATTGCAGTGCAGGAGCTGAGGGCACACAAAGGTGATCCAAGGGCTGGAGCACCTCTTCTATGAGGATAGGCTGAGGGAATTGGAGGTTGTTCAGCCTGGAGAAGAGAAGGCTTTGTGGAGACCTTAGAGCTGCCTTGGAATAGCTGAAGGGGTCCTACAGGAAGGCTGCAGAGGTCTGGGTAGAAATAGGACAAGTGGGAATGGTTTGAAGCTGAGGCAGAGTAGGTTTAGACTGGATCTTATGAAGTTCTTCAGTATGTGTGTGGTGAGACTCTGGAACAGGCTGACCAGGGAGGTTGTGGCTGCCTTCTCCTTGTGGATGTTCAAGATCAGGTTGGATGAGGCTTTGTGCAGCTGAGTCTAGCTGAGAGGTGTCCCTGCCCATGGCAGGGGGTTTGGAGTAGATGACCTCTGAGATCCCTTCCAGACGAAGCCATTCTAGGACTGGAGAATATTGCTGGGCAGTAAGTGTATGATTGTTGCATTGGGCAGAGGCTGTTGCTGGGGCACAGGAGAAGAAACTGAAGAGTGTGAGCACTGAAAAGTTGTAGAGAATGCTATTAGTAAACTATTTCTTTGTTTGTTTTTCAGTTCAAACAGGATGTTTTTGACAGCAGTAGTGGAGAACTGGAGGACTGGTTAATGAAGATACTAAAATGGAGTGTTTACCCCTAGAGGTAAGATGTTCTTTGAACCTCCTGTGGTTTTGTACCTTACTGTCTTGCAGTCCCCAATCCAAGGAGCTAGATTCATGGCACTGTTACCCCAGCATTTCTTGGGAGAACAAAGCTGTTTTAGGAGGTTTCTGTACACTTCCATCTGTCTTTTCATTGCACTCTTGGGTGCTCTGATGCAGCCACTGTGAAATATCACTATAATGATCAATTTAGGAAAACAAAACAGAGTCAAGAAAGATTTTTCTTCCTTCTGATGGTCCTTTAAAATCAACATCCTGTGATACACTTTGTGTTGTGGCTTCAGAAAATACCAGGTTGGATAACTAAAGAAGTGGTGAGCTCATGTGAGAAAAAGAGGGACTGGCCAGGATATGTAGGAGGTTTTCCAATTAAGAAAATAAATAATCACCTAGAAATGAAGGACACCTCCCACTAGCCCAGGTTGCTCAATGCCTTATCCATCCTAGCCTTGAACACCTCCAGAGAGTTCCACAGCCTCCTGGACAACCTGGTCAGTGTCTCACCACCCTTACTGTTAAGAATTTCTTCCTAATCTCCATTCTAAATCTGCCCTCCTCAAGCTTCAATCCATTCCCTCTCATCCTATCACTATAAACCCTTCTAAAGAGTTGTTTATTCCCCCTCCCCTCCCCATGTCCCTCGTTGATATGAAAGATTTTGACACAAAAATAAAGACTTGGTTGATGTGAGCCCAGGGCTGGCTTTGCACCTGCCACTGGAGCAAGGTGTGGGTCCCCTTTTTCCAGATATGGTTGGTAGTTGAGCAAGGGCTCTGTTACCTGCTGCTCTGTTACCATCAATGCTGTGAACCTGCATTGCTGGGGGGGCTTGGACTCAGTGATCTCCAGAGGTCACTTCCAACCCTTGACATTCTGTGATTCTGCTCGCTGGACCTGCAGAGACTACCTGCCCAGGCAGTTTTTAGGGGGCTGGCAGAGGATGTCAGCTTGACAGAGGAAGGAGAGAGTAGCCCCAGCTAGAGCCATGCGAGGCACAATAGAAATACCACAAGGTCACTGGACAGCCCTTTCTGGCAGCAGTGCTTTCCTTGTTGAGTTAACTCGTTCAGAAAATAGAACTTTGAACTTGTCTAATTGGACAATTTCTAGATTAGATTGATCTGAGTTTGCCTAGAAGGGGCCTGAGGGACCTTGAAGCATTTGGGAATGGCTGCTTGGCCCAGCAGCTCCTGCAGGAAAAGATTTTTTTCCTCTCAGCAGTGACAAACTGTTCAGGGACATAGTGCCACTGGTTGTGCTGAGAAGTCAGAGGCATGTGATGTTTTGCTCCCTTGAAAATGGAGTTCAAGATCACAGAATGTTAGGGGTTGGAAGGGACCTCTGGAGATCATCCAGTCCAACTCCCCTGCCAGAGCAGGACCAGAGAATCTAGCACAGGTAGCAAAGAAACACGTGCAGACAGAGCTGGAAAGTCTCTAGAGAAGGAAACTTCACAGCTTCTCTGGGGAGCCTGTGCCAGTGCTCTGGGACCCTTACAGTCAAGAAGTTCTTCCTCATGTTGAGATGGAACTTCCTGTGCTGCAGTTTTCATCCATTGCTCCTTGTTCTATCCCAAGGGTAGGTTGTCCCTGTCCCTTCCTTCCTGACCCCCAGCCGTCAGATATATATAGACATTTATTAGATCCCCACTCAACCTTCTCTTCTCCATGCTAACCAGCCCCAGGGCTCTCAGCCTTTCTTCCTCAGGCAGTGATCCAGTCCCTGCAGCATCCATGTAGCCTTGGACTCTCTCCAGCAGATCCCTGTCCCTCTTGAACTGGGGAGCCCAGAACTGGCTGCAGTATTCCAGGTAGGGCCTCACCAGGGCAGAGCAGAGTTGCATCAAATGCAAACTGGATGAGAGTGCCTCATGGCATCCGTTAAGATGTTTGACTTTTTCCTAACTGTTTAAAAGTGAGCTCCTTCCTGAGGCATTGGACAGTTCCATCACAGGTTTCATGATTTCTGCTGTGGCAGATCAGGTTCCATATTCTTGCATTTTGGTAGGTGATGCACATGATTTGGAAGGGACCTGTAAAGGTCCTGTAGTCAAACCTCCCTGCAGTAAGCAGGGACATCCCCAACTAGATCATGCAGCTCAGAGCCCCATCAAGCTTGACCTTGAATGTTTCCAGGGATGGTCCCTCCACCACCTCCCTGGCCAACCTGTTCCAGTGTTCCACCACCCTCATTGTGAAGAACTTAAATACTACAGATGCTGTAGTTTGAATCTTGCAGACTACAGGGCCCTTGATCTGAATTCTTCATATTGTTACAGCTTCAGAAGCAGAATTGTTCTTTCTCTGGCCCTGTTACTTCAGTTTCTGGTTTTGTCAAGTGCATGCAGAGTCCTTGTGTTAAACCAAGGTCAGAATTAACTTCTTGTTTATAACTATAAAATCTGTGCTTTGATGCTTGAAGCCTTCCAGTTCCTCTAGGGCAAGTACAGAAAGGTAAATCTTATCTTGAGTCATTTGCCAAGATAATTTAGTTGGTAGGCTGGAGGTAGCTCCTAAAGGTAACTTTGCATTCAGGTGACTGATACCTGCTGTGCCAAGGACTTTTGTTGACTGCTCCTGTGTTTGAGTCTCAGTTTTAGTGCCTGCTGCTTCACAGACACATTTGTATTGGCTGCTGCTTCACAGACATCCAAAGACACGGTCAAAATTCTAGAAACAAAAGTAACCCCAAACCCATTCAGGTTTGAGGCAGGCTAGCTCTTTGTATTCACTACTTCTGCATGGCCTCATGTGCATGAAGGACTGTAAAGAAGACAGTGAGAGTTAACACTTTACTACTAACGAAGACTGACTGAAGATGGGCACCTCGCCCTCCTTAACCCTGTCTTCCCTCTGCAAGCTCTCCTTCTAAAGCCTTTGGGGCTGTTCAGTCTGGAGAGAAGGCTCCAAGGTGACCTTATTGTGGCCCTTCAATATCTTAAGGGGGCCTACAAGAAAGCTGGGGAGGAACTTTTTAGGCTGTCAGGTAGTGATAGGACTGGAGGGCATGAAATAAAGCTAGAAATGGGGAGATTCAGACTGGATGTTAGGAAGAAGTTGTTCAGCACGAGGGTGGTGAGAGCCTGGAACAGGTTTCCCAGGGAGGTGGTGGAAGCCTCATCCCTGGAGGTGTTTAAGGCTAGACTGAGTGAGGCTGTGGCCAGCCTGATGTAGTGTGAGGTGTCCCTGCCCATGGCAGGGGGTTGGAACTGGATGATCCCTGTGGTCCCTTCCAACCCTGACTGGTTCTATTATTCTTACATAATGTGGTCAGGCACTTTCTCTGCCCTGTTTGGTCCCAATGTAATTCTGCTTGGCCCTGACCTCGTGTCAGAGTTGAAGCACTACTTCTGCAGAATCCTTCTGCTTCAGCAAGGGCTGGAAGCAGCCCATGCTCACTTTCTCCTCCTTGGCAGTATTTTTCCATCTCCAGCCCAGCATCAGAGCAGAGCTGCAGTTGGTAGGTATCAGTGAGTGCCAGGATTGTATTATGCTGATGGTGGTGTTGTGAAGCTTCTCTGATAACATTTGATTCCTTTGAAACAAAGAGAGAAATTGTTGTGGGCAGGATTTGCTACCTCCTATGTTATTGTTTACCCCAAGGGCTGTATATTTAAGGAAGCTGTGTGTAGCATAGTCCTTTATAAGGGCTAGCCAGGCACTATCCCCAGCTCCTGTTCTAAAAAAAAGTTTGTTTTCTGTTTGTTTTCAGTAACCAAGGTGCTGACAAGTTTTGACTTCTTCATCCTCATAAACATGAGTGAAGTTCAGGCTATGGTAGAATTCTCCGTGGAGCTCCACAAATTCTTCAATGTGGATTTGTTTCAAAGAGGGTAGGTGGTGCCTCCTTTCAAACTTCACTCTTAGTGGATGGCTGATGTTGGGAAGACTTCAGTAGGTATTGCCACAGGGTGTTGCTTCCTGTGTTGTTGACTGTTTTGATGGTCACCTGAAACAATTCTGTTTCTTATTGGAAAGGTGTACACTTTCTAGGAATTAAAATTAAACAATGAAATAAGTTGGTCTGAAACTTAAGGTTTTATAATATATTTTCTAATTGGGGATGAAAGGAAGTTTTGCAGATTTAGAGGGGAGATTTTAGTCTTCTCCAGGACTTTACTCTTTCATATCTTAGTTTCTGTAATCCCTTTACTGTGTCCCCATCTGGCCAGCCTGATCTAGGGTAGGGTGTCCCTGCCCATAGCAGAGGTGTTGGAACTAGATGATTCTTATGGTCCCTTAAGACCCTGACTGATTCTGTGATTCTGTGAACTGTTGGTGTGAGTTCAGAGGAGGCCACAAAGATGATCCAAGGGCTGGAGCGCCTCTGCTGTGAGGACAGGCTGAGGGAGCTGAGGGTGTTCCGCCTGGAGAAGAGAAGACTCCAGGAAGACCTCAGAGCTGCCTTCCAGTAACTGAAGGGATCCTACAGGAAGGATGCAGAGAGGCTTTTCCTGAGGGTGTCTGGAGACAGGACAAGGGGGAATGGTTTGAAGCTGAGAGAGAGCAGGGTTAGACTGGATGTGAGGAAGTTCTTCAGTGTGAGGGTGGTGAGACTCTGGAACAGGCTGCCCAGGGAGGCTGTGGCTGCCTCCTCCCTGGTGGTGTTCAAGGCCAGGTTAGATGAGACCATGAACAGGCAAATCTAGTTGAGAGGTGTCCCTGCCCATGGCAAGGAGGTTGAATCAGATGATCTCTGAGATCCCTTCCACCCTAAGCCATTCTATGGTTTTGTTTGCAATATGGTAGGTGTTGCTCTTGAGTAATTGCTGCCCCAGTTAACTTACTCCTTTACCAATCTGGCTGTGGAGAATTTCACCAGATTCTCTCCTCCTCTCTCTGTTCTGTCTTTCCATAGTTGCATCCTGCCTCATTAGACTCTGCTAACCATCTCTTACTCCTAGTCTCTCTAGAAGGCTTTTTCATATTCCTTCCATTTGCTATTACCTGCTTGTCCCCAGATAACATTCTGAGGCCTTCCCTTTCCCATGGCTACATAGGAAATAATCCTTTGTAGCTGACTTTTGAGTTATTAAAGACTATTGGTCACATAGGAAATAATCCTTTGTAGCTGATTTTTGAGTTATTAAAGACTATTGGTCACCTGGCACTGTGGGACATTGCCCTTCTGCCAGTCTTCGAACAGATGGCAGTGAAATGAGATTGTCAGTGCTGGAGTTCTGTTTGTTTTGGCTGGGTGAGACTGTGTCAGTGTTTACAGTCAAGGAACAATATAGATCAGGGGTGATTTACAATAGCTCCTTTTTCCAAGACACTGCAGAAAAACTTTCCCTTGAAACATACATTTTTGTTTGCGAGCTTGGCTTGATTCAAGGCAGGGGGCAGAGGGGAAGGTTATTTTTTGTAGGGTTGTGGTTTGGTGTTTATTTTGTTTGTGGGTTGTTGTTTTGGTTTTTTTTTTGAGAATGAGTTGATGGAGGTAAAGTAACAGGAAAATGTCACTGCTTTGGGATGCACATAGTTCTGCCATCTGGTGTTAACCCTCTGAGGTGCATATTTTAGAGATACGAATCAAAGGCAACACTGAGAAGGAGCTCAGGAGAAAGAGGCATAAAATACTCCTAAAACAGCGGCCACAAAGACACTCAGAGGGCTGGAGCACCTCTCCTCTCAAGATAAGCTGAAAAGAACTGGGGCTGTTCAGCCTGGAGAAGAGAAGGCTCCAGGGAGACCTCATAGCTGCATTTCAGTATCTGAAGGGGACCTACAAGAAGGCTGGGGAGGGACTGTTTAGAAGGGCTTGGCGTGCTAGGACAAGAGGCAGTGGTTTGAAAGTGGAGCAGAGGAGATTTAAGCTGGACATCAGGAGGAAGTTGTTTGAGAGTGGAGAAATACTGGCACAGGTTGCCCAGGGATGTGGGTGAGGCCCCATTGCTGGGGGCATTCAAGGTCAGCCTGCTTTAGATGGAGGTGTCCCTGCTGACTGCAGTAGGGTTGGGCAAGGTGACCTTTGAGGGTCCCTTCCAAGCTGGTGCAATGTCTGACTCTGTGACCAGCTAGCCTCTGCCATTGCCATGTTACTGGTAGTTTTCACTCCTCCTTTCTTAAAGCTAGCTTTTCTCTACATCTGACCTGAAGCTGGTGGTGCCAGAAGTCATCACCCATTATATTTGCTACCATCTGCTATCAAAGTGTACTCAGCAAACTATTTTAAATCCCCTTTTTAGGGAAAATTGTAATTTTATTCTTCATCAGAAGAAGGTTGGAACTAGATGATCCTTGTGGTGCCTTCCAACCCTGACTGATTCTATGATTCTATGAGCACTAAGGGAGGCTAAAGAGATCTAGGAAAACACTGACTATATTCAAATTACTCCAGCAAAAAAGCACAACCTGTGCTTTGTGTTTTTTCACCTCAAGCTATAGCCTGTTTTTAATCTCTGAAATAGGTGGGAAAGGATAGGGTAGAATATGGGCAGCATGTTAAGTCTAAAAGGGAAGAGCCTGAAGAGAAGACAATATTTTTGTTGTCTTAACCTTACAGTTCAACTAATTCCTCAGAAAGTTAGCTGAGAAGCAAAGCACAGCAGTGGAATTATCAGGGCTCCACTTGGCTTGTTTCTTTTTAGCTTACTCGTTCAAAAGTAATAAACTAGGAGGGCAAGTTCAGAGAAGAGGGATGCTGACATCATGAGAAAAGTGATGTCAGTAGATGCTGCCTCTCTCCTTTCAAGCTGAACCTTTAACTCTGGGCAGGTGTCAGGAAGGAGAGGGAGCTTCCAGAGTAATTGGAAAGACTGAGTAATGTGACTGCTGCAGTAATTTCTGTCAGCTTGGGGAAGTTGTGGTATTTTTCTAGAGGACTATCTTTATTCATTGGAGGCAGGCTGCGATATTTGCATTGCCATGCAAAGCTCTTGGCATGCATTGCCATGCAAGCTCTTTGCCATGCAAAGCTCTTAGATGATGGATTGAACCTGCAAAAATCCCCCCAAACCTTTAGCTTCACTGTCAGCTTCCCATTTTTGAGCTACTGCTGTTCCCATTTTGCAGCTACTGCTGCTACTGCTCAACTATGTGTTGAGCATAGTTTGTCTCAGCAGGAGCCAGGTGTAGCTTTGACTGTATTCTGGTTCTGTGTGAGATTGTGTGCATTTGAGCCTACCCAGTTTAACATGCCAGCCTCCTGGGGTTAAAAGCATAATGACCTTCTGAACTGAGGGAAAGAAAGTGTTGGCTATTGCAAGTAATCACATCAAGGTGAGCAGGCTCCTGCCTAAAAGTGAGCAGGCTCCTGCTTAAAACTTGGTAGTTTTTTATCTAAACTGGTTGATTTGGGATTGAGTCCAGATTCTCACTCATTTAATTATGAGAGGCATCACAATTTCCAGCCTGTATTTCCTTCTGATCACTTGGTAGGTTTTTTTTGGGTTATTTTTGGTTTGTTTTTTTTTTTACTTGACAGCTTTGTCCTGTGCTGTGAATGAGTTTATCAGTCCCAGAGTAGTTCCCCCTGATGTATTTTTAGAGGGCAGTCTTCTCTCTCTTTTATGAAACATGAACTGAATCAGTTCGGTAGTTTGAATTTGTGGCACATTCCCTTCCCCTGCCTGTCTGTAGAGTTCACATAGCCTAATACCCAATCAAAACCATTCTTATCTCTTCCTGGGTCTGTAACTGATTGAGGGAATCTGCCAGCTCTTGCATGCAACTGCAGCTTGTTTCCTTGGATCTGTATCTGTAGTGACAGCATTACCAGAAGCACTTCTGACTGTGTTTAGACTAACAATTAATTTGTACTTCAGGAATGAATCACTAGGAGCTGTGTTGATTTTCTCTGTATCTTTGTGGTTCCAGGGTTACTTCAGACTAGATTTAATCACGTCCTCTGCACCAGATGTTTTGCTTCGTGCCTGGATTTTGAAGTTGTTCAAGACCTTTTTGTGTCCCCGGGGGTTTGAAGTGCGTTTTGTGACATGTAGATTGGAGCTTGTGGTGTAGCTTTCTCTAGGAAAGCTCTCAGTGAACTGAACCAGCATGGAACAATCTGGGAGCTTTCCTAGAGAAAAAAATCACTTTGGTCTATACCAATTAATAGTGCAAACTCAGCCAAAATATCTCATAGGACTTCACTCTAGGTCAGATTTACCTGAAGGGTTCTCTGATGGACTCACAACCACATTGTTCTCCTAACTGGCCCTTTAAAGCAGGCTTATTTTTCTTTACTTTTAGGTAACTGTTACTGTTCTAAGTGGAGGAGAAATGCACAGAGCAAACACCTTACTCTAATATAAGACCTCTCTGTGTGGCTCTTTGCTTCTCATCTAGTTAAGGAAAGGTTGTTCATGTGTCTGTGGTGGTTTTGGTTGTTATCTTCTTCTGAAAGTTGCAGAAATAGGTGGGATCATTAAATAGTAGTTTAGTAGCATCCTTATACCACTATTTCATTGTATTTCCTTATATAATAAGAAAAGCTTGTTTAAAATTAAGCCTGTTGGCTCCTGGTAGCTCTGCTGGTTTATTTTCATCTGTTGTTACATTCAAAGAAGGCTTCACCTAAGTTTCCTGTTTGGACAACTGGAATGTGATGATAGGAATTTTTACCCAAGCAGTGATTGATCACAGAATCAAAAAATGGTTGGAAGAAACCTCTGAAGATCATCTAATCCAACCCCCCTGCTAGAACAGGATCATCCAGAGTTAAGTCACACAAGAGCACATCCACGTGGGTTTTGAATGTCTCCAGAGAAGGAGACTCCACAACCTCTCTGAACAGCATGCTCCAGTACTCTGCCCCCAGCAAAGGGAAGAGGTTTTTTCCTGCTATTTACCTTCTGTGTTCCAGCTTGTGTCCGTTGCCCCTTCTCCTGCCCTGGAGGTCTTCAATACCAGTCTGGATGCATTCCTGTATGGCCTGCCCTAAGTGCCCTGCTTCAGCATGAGGGTGGTGAGAGCCTGGAAGGGGTTGCCCAGGAAGGTGGTGGAAGCCTCATCCCTGAAGGTGTTTAAGGCCAGGCTGGATGAGGCTGTGGCCAGCCTGATCTAGTGTGAGGTGTCCCTGCCCACGGCAGGGGTTGGAACTGGATGGTCCTTGTGGTCCCTTCCAATCCTGACTAATCCTATGATTCTGTGTGGTGCTTGGGTTAGACTTGGGCTTAATGGTAGACTTGGTAGAGTTAGGTTAATAATTGGACTCTGTCTTGAAAGTCTTTTCCAACCTATGTAATTCTGTGAAGTTAAGGACAAATGAAAAGTCCTCCAGATGGGGTGGAATAGCCCCACCTGTCAGTACAGGATGGGCACCAGCTGGCTACAAAGCACCTTTGCAGAACAAGCTCCTGAATGCCCTGGTGGGCAATGGGTTAAAGACGAGCATCAGGGTGTTGTGTTAGCAGAAGTCCACCTGCATGCTGAGCTGTAATAGCAGAGTGGAGCAGCAGGCAGTTTGCAAAAGCAAGGTCTCCATCCTGCCTGCGTAATACTGCCTCACTCCTACCTGCAGCCCTGGCTCTATTTCCCACATACTCAGTTTTCAAACCAGGATAATCTTCTTTCCATGCTGATTTTAATCTACAAAATGGATACCAAATACCTTTATGTTGGTTGTTGGTTTGTTTTTTGTTAAAATCCTGTCTCATACACTTGAGAACTATTAGAGATACAGAGATTCTGTCATGAGTTACTGACCAGAGCCTGGGGTTTCTGGACATCTATAGAATTCATGGATTCATAGAATGGGTTGGGTTGGAAGAGACCTTTAAGGTCATCTAGTTCCAACCCCCAGCTGCAAGAGGTTGCTCAAAGCCTCATCCAACCTGGCCTTGAACACCTCTGGGGAGGGGGCATCCATGACCTCCCTGGTCAACCTGTTCCAGTCTCACCACCTTCACTGGAAAGAATTTCTTCCTAATCTCCAGTCTAAATCTACCCTCCTCAAGCTTTGGTCTATACCCTGTATGATCAGTTTAATGTCATTCCTCTGCTGGGAAAGAGCAAAACTTGGCTTTGGTGCTTTGGTGCTTCGGTTTGCATTTGGTTTTGGTGCTTTGGTGCTTGGGTTTGTTTGGCTTTGGTGCTTGGGTTTGGTGCCTGGGCTTGTATTTGGCTTTGGTGCTTGGGTTTGTGTTTGGCTTTGATGCTTGGGCTTGTGTTTGGCTTTGGTGCTTTGTGTTTTGGTTTGGGGTTTTTGTTTGCTTGGTTGATTTTGGTTTGTTTGTTTGCTTTTTAATGTCTTTGGCCAATATGTTTGGCTGAAAGCTGTTTCTTGAGATCCCTTTCTGCCACGCTGGTGAATCCTGTGTCTGTGCCACTGTGCTTCCCTATTTAGATTCCCATTCACAGGCTGTCTCTTACTCCTGTAAGTACTTTAGCATAAGGGCCCTTGTCTGTTTGCACAACAGACAGCTAGTTAATTTATTAGGTTTATTACTGAAAGGCCTGTTCTGCCTACTTACAATAATCACTAATGAGAATAACCTTTTAATACTTTGTCAACAAGCTCGTTCCAGGGAACCAGAATGAAAATGGGGTTTGGACGTAGAACAGATGACAATGGAACACGTTCACATGTGCTCAGAACACTGCTTGGTGCACTTGGTGGGGTGTTTTTTTTGTTTTCTAGTGGGGCTCTACACGAGCAGTTAGAATATCTGATGTCCTTCCTGGTAATGTGTTTTTTGCCTACCTTTTTCTGGTGTTTAAAAGTGTGCAGGTAGGAGGTTGGGGGACAGCAGAGGCAATTTTAGCAGTGTCTGTAAGAGAAGTTTGGGCTGTTTGCCTAGGTCTAACACTTGCTGCTCTGTCTCCTGCCATTGCCTGCTGATGATTGTGAATGTTACTGATAGTCATAGCAGCATTTTGATTGGAAAGGATTTTAAAGACCATCAAGATCGGAAATTAGAATCATAGAATCAGTCAGAGTTGGAAGGGACCACAAGGATCATCTAGTTCCAATCCCCCTGCCATAGGCAAGGATACCCTACCCTAGATTAGACTGAACAGAGCCTCACCCAGCCTGGCTGCAAACACCTGGGGGATGTGGCCCCAACCACCCCCCTGGGCAACCCATTCCAGGCTCTCACCACTCTCATGGTGAACAACTTCCTCCTCACATCCAATCTGAATCTCCCCACCTCCAGCTTTGCTCCACTCCTCCTAGTCCTGTCACTACCTGATAGCCTAAAAAGTCCCTCCCCAGCTTTATAATTAGGTTACTGGTAAGGCTGCAGAAGCACTAAGTTGCTTGTGAACCTGAGTGCCAATGAAAGTCGAAGAAGTTTATGCTTCAGAGTGTACTGGAAATTTGTCTTTCTGGGTTATTTACTGTTCCACAGATATGTGTTTTTCCTGTGTGCAGACAGATCCTGGTGTACAGGAGCAGCACTGACATTTTCTGCTCCGTGTGTGCAAGTGCAGTCAGCTAATGCAGCGTGAAAGAAGGTCCTGAATCACAGTAGGAATTTTAATGAACCTTCCGATGATTACGCACAGATTTCATGAGAAATGCTGCAAGAGATGGAGAGGTGTGCCTTTTTCTGGTTGCAGAGAGTTGTCTACAGTCATTTTATCAGTTATTAACAAGGAACTGGGACCCCCAACACAAGAGAGACGTGGGCTTGCTGGAGCAGGTTCAGAGAAGGGCCACAAAGATGCTTAAAGGGCCGGAGAGCCTCTGCTATGGAGACAGGCTGAGAGAGTTGGGGCTGCTTAGCCTGGAGAAGAGAAAGCTCCAAGGAGACCTTATAACTACATTGCAGTGTCTGAAGTGGACCTAGAGGAAGGTTGAAGAGGGACTGTTTAGAAGGGATTGTGGTCATAGGACAAGGAGCAATGGTTTGAAATTGGAGCAGGGGAGGTTTATGTTGGACATCAGGAGAAAGTTCTGCACAACGAGAGTGGTAAAATACTGACACAGGCTGCCCAGGGTTGTGGTTGAAGTCCCCTCCCTGGAGACATTCAAGATGACGTGGCCCTGAGCAGCCTAGTTGGAAGTGTCCCTGCTACCTGCAGGGGGGTTGGACAAGATGATCTTTGTGGATCCCTTCCAACCCGATGGAATCTGTGAATTAAAATTGGAAGAGAACACGTTTAAAAGGAACACTTTTTCTTTCCTTTGGAAAGAAATGAGGCAGGAACGAGCAAGTTTTGTCTTCAAATGAAAAGGGAACCTCTGCTGATGTTGTTTTTTCTTTCTTTCTTTCTTTTTTGTTTTTTTTTGGTAGTTGTTGTTAGCATATGATCAAAGGAACATTCAGGCTCAGCTGTTTGATTTTCTCTTTGAGTCATGCACTCGAGTCATACTTTTACTCTCAAACCACACTTCTGTATGCCATAGCTTGCTGGAAGTAAGTGTTGTGAATTGCCTCCTGACACATAGCTTAGTGTTGTGCTGTGATCTTTGCTTAGTGTAACAGACTCTTTAACAAAGGGAGAGGAAAGCTGTCAGACGTGTCTCACAGTTGCAAGGTGAGCTCTGTTCTTCAGCTTAGGGTTGTACAAAAATACAGATAGCAGTGATGCAGTGGTTTAAGATTTGGAGGGTGGGCTGTAAAATTAAGGGAATGGTCTGTAGGGGAGGAATGATCATCTTCTGGCCATGAAGATGCTCAGAGGGCTGGAGCACCTCTGCTATGAGGACAGGCAATGAGAGTTGGGGCTCTGCAGCCTGGAGAAGAGAAGGCTTCCAGGAGACCATGGAGTGGTCATCCAGTATCTGAAGGGGCCTACAGGAGGGCTGGGGAGGGACTACTGATAAGGTCTTGTAATGACAGGACAAGGAATAATGGCTTTAAACTGAGGGGAGATTGAAACTGGATGTTAGGAAGAATTTCTTTGCAGTGAGGGTGGTGAGACACTGGCACAGGTTGCCCAGGGAGGTTGTGGCTGCTGCCTCCCTTCAAGGCCAGGTTGGATGAGGCCTTGAGCGACCTGTTCTAATAGGAGGTATCCCTGCCTATAGCAGGGGTTTGGAACTGGATGATTTTTTAGGTCCTTTCCAACCTAAACCATTCTATGATGCTGTGATTCTATGATTCTAAATAGTGCATAGACCTATTGGGGTTATTTCTAAGTTTTAGAAGAGGATCAGTTCCTGGTCCCACAGAGAATGCACTCACACGACTCCTGCTTGCTCTGGGGCCAGAATTACTCCTGGGGAGATTCCTGTTGGTGTCCAGAAGAAAATTTGTCACCATGAGAACAGTCAGACTTTGGAATCATCTCCCAGGGAAGGTGGTGGATTCCTCTACGTTGGACAGTTTTAAGACTCATCTTGACAACTTGCTGAGGCAGCTCCTTTCAACTACACCTTCACCTGGAAAGGTTGGGCCAGACCATTCTTGGGATCTCTTCTAACCTGGCATTCTGTTAAAAATTGTCTCTACAAGTTGCAGCTTTCATGTTAGGAAGACATCCCTTGAGCAGGAGAGGCCACGGTGCCATTCTGATCTGCTGAGTGAGAGCTGCCAAGAGAGTAGTACGTTTTGAAATCAAACCTCTGTTTCAACCTCTGTATTCATCTCAGCTGGCATCTCTGCCTGCAGGATACAGAGTTCTGACAGACTCTGTCAGGTGTGTCAGCTGTAATTTCCCTAAGCTCTCCTGTGGAAGTGCAGAGCTTGCCTGGCAGTGCCACTTTGCAGAGTTTCTGCCTGCCTTGCTGCTGGCTGCTTCGTGCCGCCGCAAGTGCACTGCCCTCAGCGCTCTGCTGCTGCTGCTGCTGCATGGCTCCAGGCTGCAGAACTGCTCTGTCTGCTGCTGTACCTGGGGAATGTGCAGCAAAGGGGTGAGAGTGAGTGCTTGGGAGGACAGGGCAGAGGAAGAGAGGAAAACAGAACTCCTTAAACTGGATTTTGTGCAAAAGTCTTGCTATTGTAAAGGTACAGCCTCATTTGCCAGACATTATTCTTGGTATTTCTTAGTTCACTGAATCACAGAAACATGCAGGTTGGCAAAGCCGCTCAGGATCACCAAATCTAACCTATAACCCTACTCTACAAGATTCACCTTAAATCATATCCCTAAGCACCCCATCCAAACGACCCTGAAACACACCAGGGTTGGTGACTCAACCACCTCCCATGGCAGCTCATTCCAGTGCCTGACCTGGAATGACACTGACTTTCTCTCAGTGAAAAACTTTTTCCTAGTGCCCAATGTAAACCTCCCCAGTCTCAGCTTGAGGCCATAAGTTATGAAGAGAGGTGGGATTTCATAGAGTCATTGGAGAAGACCTCTAAGATCATCAAGTCCAGCCTTCTGCCCCACCTTCATGACCACTAGAGGTGCTGGAATTTCCCAGTTGCCATCTTTCATAAGTGACAAAGGGAGAAGTGCACAAAAGAGAGGGACTTGCCTCTGATAACCTGCTGGGGAAAGGGCCCTAATCACCCCTAGAGTGTCAAGACCCTTTCTGTAGGCCAGTTCTGAAAGGGCAAATTTGCAGAGCAGCATAGACCTCCAGCTTGCAGCTCCTCAAGGATAGCTCAGTTCCTTTGGTTGGGTTTGCAGATCCCAGCTTACAGGGAAGCAGTGGTAGGAGGCCAGGTTCATAAAGGAAGCACCAAGATTCTCTCCCCATTGAGAGATTGAGGCTCCTCAGTGTACATGCAAAGTACATTACATCATCAGCTTGCAGACTCATAGAATTCTTTAGGGTTGAAGATCTAGTTCCAACCCCCCTGCTATGAGCAGGGACACCCCCACTAGCCCAAGTTGCTCATCCAGCCTGGCCTTGCCCACCTCCAGGGCAACCTATTCCCTGTGTCTGATCGCTCTCACTGTGGTATGTGATCAGCTTGATGATCAGCTCTGCATTTCAGTCATGTTCACTCTGGTTAGTGCTTCCTCTAGGGACTTTTCCCCTTTCCCTCATCATACTGCTCTGCCCTTCTCAGTCTTCATCCCTTAGGATTTTTGCTTGCCTTCCCTTCAGCAATTTGTTCCACACCATTCCTGGATGCATCTCTCCACTCAACTCACTTCAAATTCCTTTGGATGCCCTCTGAAGTTTGCTGCAGTGCTCATTACAGTTTTCTCCATCAAAAGCCTTTGACAAAATGTAGCATTCAGAAGAATAAGATTTGTTTGTTTGCTGTTTTATGTTTTCAGCCTCGTTGGACAGGTTGAGTGGGCACTGCATGTCCTCTGGGTACCCAGCTTGTGGAACCTGGCAGAAGAAAAAAGGAGCTTGGCTCCTTAGGCTTTTTATGTCCGTGTGATTTGTTTATTTAAACTGGCATCAGAAGTTTAAATTCTTCGGAGTTTGGGATTTTAACTTTGTTCTTTTAAGGGTTCTTTGCCAGGTACTAGATGAAGGAGGTATTAGGAGACCAGAGATGGTTCTGCTGTAGGACTCTACTGTAGCAGAAAAAAAAAAAAAAAATTCAAGATCATCAAGGTTTTCCCTTTCATGAAGGGAGAAGAAGTGCTTGAGAGTCTCTTGGTTTCACATCTTGAATGCCTACCTTCCTCCTTGACATTCATGAGCTTTTAGGATCCTCTTTAAAAATGTGAGTTTTGGAGCGTAGAGAAACAGGTCTTGACTCCTGCTGCTGACTTTTCATTGCTTGCTTATAACATTGTTCTGGCAGTGAGAGTGCTGAGACACTAGGACAGGTTGCTCAAGGAAGTTATGGATGCTCCCTCCATGGAAGTGTTCAAAGCCAGGTTGGACGAGGCCTTGAGCAACCTGGGCTAGTGGGAGGTGTCCCTGCCCATGGCAAGGGGATGGAACTAGATGATCCCTGGAATGGGCTGCCCAGGGAGGTGGTTGGGGCTACATCCCTGGAGGTGTTTAAGGCCAGGCTGGATGAGGCTCTGTCCAGCCTGATCTAGAGTAGGGTGTCCCCTTCCCATGGCAGGGAGGTTGGAACTAGATGATCCTTGTGGTCCCTTCCAACCCTGACTGATTCTACGATCTTTAAGGTCCTTTCCAGCCCAACCCATTCTGTGGTAATGTTCTCTGAGATGACTCCTTAAGAATTATGTTAGTAATGACTGCGTAAATACAATACGCAGGGAGCAGATCCACTTCTCTCAATCTTTTTAGAGTTGAAACTCTTAAAGATGAGGAAGAAAATAGTTTGCATGAACTGGCAGTGCAATTTCACCTGATTTCTGAGCGTGGAGTTTCAACCTGACCTAAGTCTATGTCGTGTCATGGAAGGCAATGGCTTTGCTTACCCCATGGGCTCTGTGGTCCTGCCTGCTGTAATAACCCTGCTGGAGTCTTGTTTTCCCTTTCCAGGTGGATGAGTGTGTTGATCTGATTTACTGTACAGTTGCTGGAACATCAAAACTTCTTTGAGGAGGAGCACAGCCACATAAAAGGGGTTTGGGACTGCAAATTGCTCCTGCTGCCTGACTTAACTGAATCACAGAACTGCACCTTGCTTGAAGGAATATAGAGAGATGCTTCTGATTCTGAAAGGATTTATCTTCCTCAGTGTCCTCATAACGTCTCAGAGCTGTATGTCTGAAACTGTGGTGATTCAGTTTTAAAAATTGGGAGGAGAGAAGCTAATGTGGCTCCCCTGAACGTGGCTTCCCTGTGGCTTGCCCTAATGTGACTCTCTGGAAGGGAGAAGCTGAGTGATGACCTTGATTTGATGCATCTTACATAAGACACGAGTTCACCTGGGCTTTTTTTTTTTCTTGCCATATTTTGGCAACAGTTTTTCACTGTGGCACCTGAGTTTTCACCTTTGTTTAAATGTGTGCTGTATTAGCTGTGAAAACAGAGATTGCCTTGCCATGGAATGAGCTGCAGAGTGAATTTCAGGGCTTGGGTCCCTGCTTACTGACAGTTGAGAGGAACAGGATTGCACAGCTGCAAGACCAGTAAATGCCTGAGAGCTGCCTGTCAGACTTGTCTTCTGCTCTCCCATCTGTTGTGTTTGCTAAACCTGGCTTTCAAAACTGACCTGTTATCATAGAGTCATAGCATTGTTTTGGTTGGAAAAGACCTCTAAGATCACTGAGTCCAACCATCAATCTAACACCACCGTGGCCATTAAACCATGTCCCCAGGTGTCATGGCCACACATTTCTTGAGCACCTCCAGGGATCCTGACTCCACCATCTCCCTGGGCAGCCTGTGCCAATCCCTGACCACTCTTGCAGGACAGAAATTGTTCCTAATACCCAACTTAAACCTCCCAAGGTGCAGTTTCAGGCCACTTCTTCCTGTTCTGTGACCTGGTACTAGAAAGAAGAGATTGAACCCCAGCTCACTCCAGCCTCCTTTCAGGGAGCTGTAGAGAGCAATGAGGTCTCCCCTCAGCCTCTTCTTCTCCACACTAAACACCCCCAGCTCCCTTAGCTGCTCCTCTCCAGTTTTGTTTTCCAGACCCTTCACCACCTTTGTTGCCCCTCTCTGGACCCTCTCCAGCACCTGAATGTCAACATCTTCTTGATGAGTCTGTGTAAAACCTTCTGCCTATTTGCAAGGGCTGGAACTTTGCAAACCCTTGATTTTGGTTACAAGAAAAACCCAGTGCCCCACACCTTTGCTGTCAGGCCACTAAGGGGTTAAAAAGTTGTGGTATCAAAGAATGTTTGAGATTAAAAGGAACCTTGAAAGATCACCAACCCTCTCTGCCAGAGCAGGATCACCTAGAGCAGGTCACACAGCAACACACCCAGGCAGGTTTTGAATGTCTCCCAGTGAAAGAGACTCCACAACCTCTCTGTGCAGCCTGCTCCAGGGCTCTGTTGAATCAAAAATTGCAAATGAAAACTACTTTCAAGCTAAATAAATAGCGTTAAAAACTTGTGCTTGAAGAGAATACAGAAAATCATTACCCCTGCAGATAAGCTCTGATGATTTACAGATGCAAGATAGTTTACTATGAATTTCTTTCTTATTCCTTTCAGTAATAACAGGAAATAAGAGATGAACTCACATTGTAAACAGACTACTATAAGTTAAGATATATTTGATTAAATAAGAGCTAATCTAAGTTCTTGGATGTTTATATGGCTCTTAAAAAAAAAAAAAACAAAAAAAAGCCTAATTTATTTGAGAGTTTCAGGGGGTTGAGTAAATTTTCATAAAAACTGCAGGAATTGTGTGCCTGTAGTAAGAACACAGGGAAAAGGCTTTTGTAATAATAAGGTAGAATTCCCCAGCTGCATTTATTTTTCCCTCTCTCCTGTCTTATGGACTTAATCCTGTTTCATAACAAGCTGCAGGGACTTATTTGAAGTATTAGCCTCCCAAATCATTCTCATCAAACTTTCGGTCTAAGAAGTCCTTAATTGTTAGAAGTAATACCTGCTGTAGAGGGGAAATACTTCTTAAAGTCTTTTGTTTCTAAGGAAATAAGCAGCATGGCCAAGAGATGGAAGAGGAGATTCTGCCTCTGCTCTGCTCAGACCTCACCTGGAGTGATCTGTCCAGCTGTGGGACCACAACAGGAGAGAGACTTAGAGGAGTCCAGGGAGTCCAGAGGAGGGCCACAAAAATGATCAGAGGGCTGGAGTACCTCTGCTGTGAAGACAGGCTGAGAGAGTTGGGGCTGTTCAGCCTGGAGAAGACTCCAGGGAGACCTTAGAGCTGCCTTCCAGTACCTGAAGGGATCCTACAGGAAGGCTGCAGAGAGACTTTCTGTAAGGGTGTCTAGCAATAGGACAAGGGGAAATGGTTTGAAGCTGAGGCAGAGCAGGGTTAGGCTGGCTCTTAGGAAGAAGTTATTCAGTACAAGGGTGGTGAGACTCTGGAATAGGCTGCCCAGGGAGGTTGTGGCTGCCTCCTCCCTGCCGGTGTTTAAGGCCGGGTTGGATCAGGGCTTGGGCAATCAAATCTAGTTGAGAGGAGTCTCTACCCATGGCAGGGAGGTTGGAGTAGGTGATCTCTGTGATTGCTTCCAACGTGAACCATTGTGTGATGATTCTGTGACTCTGCCACATCTGCTTCTGCCTTTGTTATGCCTGGTGAGGGAACTACAGAAAAGTTCCATCTCAACAATAAATTGTGTTACGGAGCTTTTTCAGGACACAGCTTTCCCATGGAATGTCTCTTAGCTGGCAGGATAAGTGGGTTTTCACAGAAGTGCTCGTGTAGCTCTCTCTGTAAAGCACCTCTGCTTTTTATAATGCATGAGGTTATTATTATTTTTTAATAATGGTTGACCCCTGTGACTCATTTGCACACATTACTGCCTGCGGAGCATTAGAAAGTCAAATAACCATCAAGTCCTCCATTGCCTTTTTTGGTGGTGGCAGGAAGCATTCTGGTTATTGGTAAACCTCCTTCCTACTCACATTACCATTTGTATTAGACAAGTAACATGATGAAAAGAGCTTCTTTGTGTCATATCTCAATGATGATCCTAGTGGCAAAAAAAAACTTACTCATTTTCACAAAATCACAGAGTGGTAGGGGTTGGAAAGGACCTCTGGAGATCCTCAAGTCCTACCCCCCTGCCAAGGCAGGGTCACCTAAAGAAGGTCACGCAGGAGTACATGTGGGTGGGGTTTGAATGTCTGCAGACCTGGAGACTCCACCACCTCTCAGGGTAGCCTGCTCCAGTGCTCTGCCAGCCTTAAATTAAAATCCTCCTCATGTTCAGGTTGAACTTCCTATGTTCAACTCTGTCCCTGTTACCCTTTGTCCTGTCACTGACTTAGGTCCCATCCTCCTGACACCCACTTTTTATGTAGTAATAAACAATTATGAGATCTCTCCTCAGTCTTCTCTTCTCCAGACTACAGAGACTCAATCCAGTTTTCTCATAACAGAGATCTTCTATTCCCCTAATCACCTTTGTAGCATTATGTGCAGAGCATCTTCTGACAGATTCTGGAATCTTCAAAATCTGAATGCAGCTTGATGGAAAAGATTTAGCCTGCAGAATAGATCTTGTGGGGAGCAGACAGAGAGTTTGTTTAGTTTGGGGGAAAAAAAGGAGGCTGAGGGGAGACCTGTTTGCTCTTCACAGCTCCCAGAAAGGAGGTTGTGGTAAGGTGGATGTTTGCCTCTTCACCCTAGTAACAAGTGATAGGATTAGAGAAAGTGGCCTCAAGTTGCACTAGGAGAGGTTTAGGCTGAATATTAGAAGACATTTCTTGA
Source organism: Psilopogon haemacephalus (assembly GCA_013396835.1). Classification (NCBI taxonomy): domain Eukaryota; kingdom Metazoa; phylum Chordata; class Aves; order Piciformes; family Megalaimidae; genus Psilopogon; species Psilopogon haemacephalus. The sequence goes on along the minus strand of VWZI01016948.1, from coordinate 553,275 downwards.
CTGAAAGGGTTCTCAAAGGCTGGCACAGGCTGCCCAGGGAGGTGGTTGAATCCCCATCCCTGAAGGTTTTCAGAGAGGCAGAGACTCGGTGCTCGTGGATGTGGTTTAGCACCAGCCTTGACTTAATCTGAAAGGCCTTTTCCAACCACAACAACTCTGATTCTCCCAGGATGGGCAGTAGAGCTCTTCCCTGCCTACAGCAAAGCAATAACTGCAGCTACCTTTTAGAAGACCTTTAGCTAAAAGGCCTGCAGTGGGGACACTGAGCTGCAGATGCTCTTGAAGCCTTTAATACTGCGTTTGTGGGTTTGCATATGATGATGCTTAGGGTCAAAGGAGAGAAATGGGCATCAGCAAGTTCTTGTGTGTGTTTACTGAGAGAAAGACTGCCTGGGCTGGGCTTGGCAGAAATGGCCTGGATAGTTCTGAGCTCTCCACTGGTGGCTTGGTGTTGCCTGTGTGTGCTGTCTCACTCACCATCTCGAACTTCAAGCCTGTCTCACACATTGTGAAGCAAAAGCAGAGGTACCTCTTGTGGGATGGATGTGGAACTGTTTCAGGAAAAAGCTTTTAAGCAGTGCAGCCAGAACAAGAGATCTGAGGTTTATGTTCAGACTCAGGTCTGTGGCCAAGATAAGTAAAGGTAAATGCTGGAAGCACTTAGAGAAAGAGCTTGGCAGATTTTCAGAGGTAGGCTTGCAGATTGCTGTTTTTTCCCCTACCTTGTGTCTACACCATTGGAAATTTAATTGGAGCTGGAAGATGCTGCCTTTCAGGGAAGCAAAACTGCTGCTGATGTGAATCTTAGCTGCATCATCTCAGCAATGTCTTCCTGAGGTTAGGCTCAGGAAAGCTCAAATTTGGAATATGCTTTATTTACAGATCTGTCTCCAGCTTGGCTTGTGTACCAGCTCCCAAACATATGCACTTAGATTGATAGAATGGTTTGGGTTGGAAGGGACTTTGATGATCATCTAGTTCCATCCCCCCTGGCAGGGATGCCTTCAGGTTGCTCAAGGCCTCATCCAGCCTGGCCTTGAACCCCTCCAGGGAGGGACCTCCACAGCCTTCCTGGGCAAGCTGCTCCAGTGTTCCTGTTCCATGTTCCTGCTATGTTGCCTTTAGGTCATCATGGTGTGAGTTGCTGACCCCTGTTTTCTGGGTTTCCTTTAGCCTCTAGGATCAGGGACTGCTGCAAGGAGAAGGGATGGCAGCATGTCAGAATCCATCCTCACGCTGAAAGCAGGGTCAGCACTCAGTCCAAAACATGTTGCTTGGAGTTCTCTCCCCTCAGGTTTTGGAAATTTCCACGTGTGAAGATTTCTGGACAATCTTTTTCAGTGCTTAAGTAGCCTTAGGACTGTTTCAAGTCTTTACTCAGTCTCCTTTTGGATCCTGCCCTTCAAGTCCCTCTTACGTCAGCAGCATGAAGGGCGAGCAGTTGCAATCTGCTCAATGTCCTGGCAAGATGGTGCCAAAGACTTGCTCCACATCATTGCATGATATCAGACCTTCATCCAAGTGTCGATCTGCTGTTCATCCCAGATCTGTTCCCTGCACTGCTGGTACTGCAGTGACTCATGTTAAGACTGCTTCTGTTGAAACCAAGGCTTTTCAAATGCTAAACCATAGTTCTGTTGTCAAAGGTGATGCTAATACATCTTGCTGATCTTATTTATGGACTATCTTAAGGCTATTTGGAATAGTTGAATGTGGAAGTTGAGTGACAAATCATAGAATCATAGGATGTTAGGAGCTGGAAGGGACTTCTCGAGATCATTGGGTACAACCTCCCTGTCAAAGCAGGATCACTCAGGGCAGGCCACACAGGAATGCATCCAGGTGAGTTTTGAAAGTCTCCAGAGAAGGAGACTCCACAGCCTCTCTGGGCAGCCTGCTCCAGTGCTTCAGCACTCTCACAATAAAGAATTTTCTCCTCATGTTGGGATGGACCCTCCTGTGTTCCAGCTTGTACCTATTGTTCCATATCCTGTCACTGGGCATGACAGAAAAGAGCCTGGCACCTTCCTCTTGACACCCACCCCTCAGAAATTTATAGACATTGATTGGATCCCCTCTCAGACTTCTCTCTTATTCAGACTAAACAGCCCCAACGCTCTCAGACTTTTTTCATAGCAGAGATGTTCCAGTCCCCAAATCATCCTTGTGCCTCTCCTTGACACTGAATTGTTAGGTGAAGGCATGATAGAAGAGATGAGGTTTATGGGGCAGTTGTGTGCTGAGAACTAAACAGTGTTTGTGTTCCAGCTGGGAAGCAGATGAAAGTTGCTTGGCTTTGTTGGTTGAGTTTCTTAAATATGAAAGGAAACATGGGGACAGAGATTCACAAATCACAGCATGTCGGAAGGGACCCTCAAAGGTCATCTTGTCCAGTCAGCAGGGACACCTCTAACCTACATCAGGCTGCCAAAGCCACATCAAGTCTGATCTTGGTTGGCAGAATCACAGAATAGTCTGGATTGAATGGGACCTCTAGAGTTCATGCAGTCCAACCCCCTCTGCAGTCGGCAGGGACATCCTCCACTAGATCAGGTTGCCTTAATGAGTTGAACCAGAGATGAAAGGAAGATAAAGAAAGCAAGCAGGACTTGGGCTGGAGGAGAGTGCTGAGGCATTTTCTTGTACCATGTCTTTTAAAACTCCCTGCATTTAGATTTTCCTAATTTCTTAGAAAGCATTTCCTGGTTTTGTGTGTTACAACTACAATTCCTATGTGACTGAAATACCGTGTTTGAGTATCATAGCTCTTCATTTGCAGATAAAGCCTTAATATATACAGCACTTGGAGATGAGTGGCAGGGAATAATGTAGGTAAATACTCTGTAGGAGGCTCCTTTTTTTCCCCTTATTTGAATATCTCGCTGCTGTTGAGTAATTGTTTCAAAGATCTAGGTGTCAGGTTATGATTTGGTGTTTACATATCTGCCCTGAGCTGAACTCCTACAGGATTTTATTATCCAGATTAACGGGTGAAGATTTCATGTAAAAGAAAGTGTTTAAAGCAGAAACCTGCTGAAAATCAAAGGCACCCATTTCAAACAAACTCTTCACCTTCATCTCCCCATTAATCCAAATTAAAGAACAAGCAGAGAGAAGGTCTGAAAAGCAATGCCTGGAAAGCTGCCCAGTAGAGAAAGATTCATCACTGGTGAGGCTGCATCTTGAGGACTGGGTTCAGTTTTGGACCCCTCTCTACAAGGAAGATTTTGAGGTGCTGGAGTAGGTCCAGAAAAGGGTAACGAAGCTGGTGCAGGGTCTGGAGAACAGGGCTGGGAGGAGCAGCTGAGGAACTGGGGGTGTTTAGTGTGGAGAAGAGGAGGCTGCACCTGAAAGAGGTTGGAGAGAGGTGGAGGTTGGTCTCTTCTCCTAAGTATGAGAGGAGATGGCCTCAAAGTGCAGCAGGAAAGATTTAGATTGGATGTTAGAAGGAAGCTCTTGACCAAAAAGGTTCTTAAAGACTGGACCCAGCTGCCCGGGGAGGTGGTTGAATCCCCATCCCTGGAAGTGTTTCAGAGAGGCAGAGATGTGGTGCTGAGGGACATGGTTTAGCACCAGCCTTGATGGAATTAGAGAATGGTTGTGCTCGACGATCTTAAAGGTCTTTTCCAGCTGAAACTATTCCACATAGCTGTTTTCAGTTATTCCTTAGTTATTTTCAGGGCAGACTGAAGAGTGTTTTCCTTGCAGGTGAAGAATACACTGAATAAAGAGTGGAACAGTCTGCTTGTGATTAATCACTAACAACTAATAGCAGGAAAAAGAAAGATGTCCTAACAGCCTTTTGCTTTCACAAATTGCATTCTAAGCATGAACAGTTCTATTGATTGCTTTCTTTGTGGCCCAGAGTGTAAGCAGTCACTTAATAGCATCTTTAGGACACATGAATCTCTCTGCACCAAGTCCCAGCAGTCTCACATTGCACCTCTCTTCTGTGCTCAGTTTTTATTTTGCCTTCGCCTTTGATTTTACCTTGTTACATTCTGAATTCATTAATCTCCCTACAGCCAGGGAAGTTGTTCAGCCTGGGATGAATTCCTGCTCTGCAGAGCTGTCACGTGGCTCTGAACAGGAGCTGTGAATGATGCAGATTGGGGATATTTAAAAGTCTATTACAGCAACCCAGTTTTGGTAGGGTAGGGTGAGATGAAGTAAAATGTCTGGCGTGGCTCTAAGCTACTGAGACATAATATTGAATAGAAACTAACAGTAACCAACTTTTACATTCTCAGGCTCTTGATAAATGTTTGCTGGGGATGCAGAAATGAGCCTGTGAAGCTGGTGGAAAGTATCTCCTAGCTGAGACTATTCTGTATCATTGTGTGTGCTGTGTGTCCTCAGTGGCAGTGAAATTAGTGACTTGCTCAGTGTTGGAAGTCACATCTGGCCCTCTACTAGATTGCATCCTTCTAGATCCACATTGAGAAGGCTCTCCTCAATTCATCACATGCTCTTAGAGAAGATGGCAGTGAAAAGTTAATTTTTATTCCTTGGCTGTGTTTTGGGGTTTTTTTTAATCCAATGCAAAATGAGTGCAAATGAACCTGAAAGGGGCCTGCAAGAAAGCTGGGAAGGGACTGTATACAAGGGCTTGGAGTGAGGAGGGCAGGTTTAGAATGGAGATTAGGATGAAATTCTTTTAGAGTGAGGGTGGTGAGACACTGGAACAGGTTGCTCAGGGAGGCTGTGGATGCCTCCAGTGTTCAAGGCTGGGGCGGATGAGGCCCTGGGCAGTCTGAACTAGTGGGAAATGTCTCTGCTCATGGTAGAGTGATTGAAACTAGATGATCTGTAAGGTCCTTTCCAGCCTAAACCATTCTGTGATTCTATGATTCTGTGAAAATAAACCAGTTCTAAGCTTGATAGACCTCCTTATATTATTCCACCTTCCCCCTTTCCCTTCCTGCCTTTTGACACTATGTCTGTGTGTGGTAAATGAGATGAACTGTGCCATATGTGTTGCAAATCACTGTCTTTTGCTTCAGCTTTTACCAGATCCGGGCATCTATGAAAATTCCTCCAAGAATTCCACACAAATTAGAAGCCAGCTTGTTACATGCCACTGGTAAGTGCCACAGCTGAGGTCACTGCCTTGCCTTGCCTTGCCTTGCTAAGGAGGGGAGGGTGCTGCTTCTTGTCTTATTTTGGTATAGCTAACAGAAAAGTGGGCTTAATGCTAGTAACACAACAAAACCAGATCATACAGAATCACAGAATGGTGGTAGGGGTTGGAAAGGGACCTCAGGAGATCATCCAGTCCCACCCCTCCTGCCAAACCAGGCTCACCTAGAGAAGGGCACAGACAAACACATCCAGATGAGTTTGGAATCTCTCCAGGGATGGAGACTGACTCTCGCACCTCTCTGGGCAGCCTGCTCCAGGCCTCTGGCACCCTTTAATTAAAGAAGTTGCTCCTCCTGTTTAGATGGAAGTTGTTTCATGATGACCTGCTGAAAAACTAGTTTCTTGTTAGCAGTGAGACTTAAAAGTTGATTAGAAAAGGTGGTACTGGTTTGGGTTTTTGGTTGTTTTTTTTTTCTCTTTTCTGATTTCTACAGTTAATTTGTTTTGCTGGTAACAAAACCTGGTCATAATGTTAATGTCTTCTGTTTCTTTCCACTAATCTCCCCGGTCTTCTCCATATTTCAGGCTGAGTTGACCACAGGCAGATCTCTTTTAAGTAGATGCCTCAAAATAGTGGGGAACTTCAGATACTTAACCAGATAGCTAAGCCCATTTTCTCCAAAAGGAAAAGTCTGAAAGGATTCAACCTTCTTGTTTCCAAACCTACTCTCTTGCTGTCTGGTGGCAAAGTTCAAAATCAATTGAACCTCCTGCACAGAATTACCTGATCCCTCATATTTTCTCTTTGCTTAACCTGCCACCTGCTTTTGGTTTCTTTGTCCAAGCAAACTGAACCTGGAGAAACCTCTTAGCACTCTGTAGCCACTCCTCAGCATGCTGTGAAAATGAGAAATTCAAAACACGATTTAAGTTTTGACATGTCAGGTGGAATTCCTGGAACTGCAAGGATGAAAAACCTCCCAGTCTCAGAAAATATGAGATAAGGTTACTGAAATTGCATCTTTGAGGCTGTTTTAAAAGTAATTCTTAAGCAGAGTAATAATGTAGATATTGAATTTCAGCCAAGCTCCCTCCGTGTGTGTGAAATAAATAGAGAATTCTTAGGAACCAAGACTGCTCTACTTCAGAGGCAAAATGTACTGGGGTTTAGGGACTCTATCTCTTCTAAATGGATTGTTGAGTTAAAAAATCACAGAATCATAGAATGGTAGGGATTGGAAGGGATCTCCAGAAATCATCCAGCCCAACCCCGCTCTGCCAAAACAGGATCACCCAGGGCAGATCACTCAGGAATGCATCCAGGGTGGGTTTGGATGTCTCCAGAGAAGCAGACTGCACAACCTCTCTGGTCACTGATATGGTAAAGAAGTTTCTCTTCCTCTTGAAGTGGAACCTCCTGTGCTCCAGCTTGTACGCATTGTTCGTTGTCCTATCACTGGGCACCACCAAACAGAGCCTGGCACCTTCATCTTGACCCCCACCCCTCAGATATTTATAGACATTGATCAGATCCCCTCTTAGCCTTCTCCTATCCAGACTAACCAGCCTCAGGGCTAGTCTTTCTTCACAGGAAGGATGCTCGAGTGCCCTAATCATCTCTGTTGCTCTCCAGCAGATTCCTGTCTCTCTTGATTTAGGGAGCCCAAAACTGGAGACAAGATTTCAGGTGTGGTCTCACAAAGGCAGAGTGGAGGGGCAAGGAGAACCTCCCTAGACCTAGACTAGGGCCTCAAGGTCTTTCTCCATGAAGCTGCTTTCCAGCAGGACAGTTCCTAATTTGTTTAATTAATTAATAATGTGACTGAATGATAGGTTTAGTATTGCTGAGAAAGAAATAATTTCCCACTTCAAGGTGTATTTTAGAATGGTCTTCAGTTGTTTTTTGAGAAAGCTGCAACCTTGTCAGTAAACTGTGATGTGTGTGTTAGATCTTCTGTCTCTTGTTACTGGGCATAAAGACTGCAACTAGACATGGCCATGGTGGTCTTAGGTTGATGGTTGGACTCAATGATCTTGGAGGTCTTTGCCAACCAAAACAATTCTGTGATTTTTTGAATAAAAAAAAACCCAAAACCCAAAGCAGCCCATAATTCCCTTTGGCCACTCCTCCTTACCATCTTACTTTTGCCACAGTGTTGGATTTGGTTTAGGAACTCAACTGGAGAGCTCATCCAGCTGTCAAGCAGCTGTTTTACAAACCCCCAAATCCCCAGACTGGGGTCTTTTCTAGATCAGTCTCTGCATTTGGCTTTCCAGGTAGTTCTTGATAATATCTGTGCCACAACAAAGCAGGGAGGAGGGTGCAAGCTGGTCAGTGGAAGGGCAGTAGTTTGTCCTTGTGAATATGATAGGGCTTGGTCTTGCCAAGGAGCTCTGCCTTCTGTTTGTTTCAGCTGCTTGCTTAATTTAGCAGAGCTGGCCACCAGCTCAGAACTCAACTCTCCTGCTCAAACTGCTATTTTCTGCTGGCACCAGTGCCAGCTGCTGAGGCACCAGCAGAAAACAGCTGTTGGTAGAAACAAGGGTTTTGGAGGACGTGGTTGTTCTTAGGCTATGCATGGCCTAGCACTAAGAGGACTGACCCACTGTCTGAAAGTGCCTCTTGCTTGTTGACCATGGAGGAGGCTGGAGGAGCTCACAACTCTCACTCTTCAGAATGATGTCAAGTACTTCATCCTGTACTTTGTCTTCCTCATACTTGTCTGTTCTAAATCCTGTTACCTTTTTTCAGTGCCATGATTTTTCCACTTCAGTGCAAGTCATCTTGCCTAATTCCAGCATTCAGAGAATCACAATGGTAGGGGTTGGAAGGGACTTCTGGAGATCCTCAAGTCCTACCCTGCTGCCAAGGCAGGGTCACCTAAAGTAGTTCACACAGGAGTACATGTGGGTGGGTAGCCTGCTCCAGTGCTCTGCCACCCTATAATTAAAGAAGATCCTCCTCATATTTAAATGGAACTTAGTACGTTCAGATCTGTCCCTGTTAGCCTTTGTCCTGTCACTGGGTTAGGTCCCATCCTCCTGACACCCACCCTTTATGTGGTGTCATGAACAGTTACGAGATCCCTCCTCAGTCTTCTCTTTTCCAGACTAAAGAGACACAATCCTCTTTTCTCATAACAGAGATCTTCTAGTCCCCTAATCACATTTGTAGCTCTGTGTGTGGAGCATCTTCTGACACAGAGGTTGGAATCTTCAAGATCTTAATGCAGCTCAATGGAAAATATTTAACCTGCAGAATAGATCTTGTGGGAAGCAGCCAAAGCAGGATCACCTAAAGCAGGTCACATAGGAACACATCCAGGTGGGCCTTAAATGTCTCCAGAGAACAAGACTCCACCACCTCTCTGGGCAGCCTGGTCAAGTGCTCTGCCACCCTCAAAGTTCCTTCTCATGTTTAGATGGAGCTTTGTATGTTCAAGTTTATGTCCGCTGCCTCCTGTCCTGTCACAGGGTCTGGCCTCAGCTTCCTGACACTCACCCCTCAGATATTTGTCATTTCCCTCTTCCAGTGACTGATCTCTCTCTTCTCTTTATTTCCACAGGTCACATTTACAGTTCTAATTTTCACCTTTTTCCTGTCCCTTTGCATCTGCTTCCCCCCCTTGCCCAGCCTTTCTTCATGAGGTCCCATAATAATTTAAATCCAGTTTTCTTCTGTTTCTCTTCCTCTCATCCTTCAGTAGCTCACTGGAGCTGCCTGGATCCCTGAACAAGTGGTGTTACAGATGTGATAGGGCAAGTGACTTTGTTTAGCTACAGACTTTTGAAGGTCTCCTGGCATTCTTAAAATTTGAAGGGAGATGTAATCATGCTCTAGAATGTGAAAAGAAAAATGTAATTAATTGTAGCCTGTAGGAGGTCATTTCAGAGTTCAGGCTGTTCTGATTACCAACTTCTAGCAGAAACTGGCTGTTTTTTTGGAGGGGAAAAAAGACCAAAAAAAAAAGCAGGTTAGGAATGAGGTTTCCATTTCTACAGTGCACGAATAAATTCATTCTCCCTCAGGTTTTCCCTTTTCACTGAAATAGCTTTTTTTTGTGTGTGTGGATAGAAGCTTAGAAACAGTCTTGGCCAGTTGGTGCCTAGTTCATAGCCTCATAGGATGGGTTGGGTTGGAAGAGATGATGAGGATCTAGTTCCAACCCTCCTGCCATGGGCATGGACATGGACACCTCCTACTAGCCCAGGTTGCTCAAGACCTCATCCAACCTGGTCTTGAACCTCTCTAGGGAGGAGGCATCCATGACCTCCCTGAACAACCTGGTAAAGTGTCTCTCCACCCTCACTGTCAAGAATTTCTTCTTAATATCCTGTGTAAATCTCTCAGCTTCAATCCATTCCTCCTCATCCTCTCACTCCAAGCCCTTGTAAACAGTCCCTCCCCAACTTTCATGTAGCCCCCTTCAAGTACTGGAAGGTTGCTCTAAGGTCTTCCCTGAGCCTTCTCTTCTCCAGGCTGAACAGCACCAACTCTCCCAGCCTGTCTCCATAGGGGAGGGGGAGGTGCTCCAGCCCTGTGACCATCTTTGTGGCTGTCCTCTGGACCTGCTCCAGCAATTCCACATCCTTATGCTGACTTAGTTGACTTAAAAGACAGTAGTGGTTCTGCCTTGTTGGCTTCACTTTCAGCATCTCCACATAAATGTGGCTCAGCCTGTTCCTGTTGTCAGCTTTTCCTCTTCGCCTCCTCTCTGTCACTTCTGAGGGTGCTGCTTCACATTACACTGCAGTCAGCAGAGCCGAGGGCTGCAGCCCTGGAGCTGGATGCTGCAGAGGAAGTGGGCCCGTGGCCAGGTATCTCCAGAACTTCTTTTGTGTCAGAGTGGAGTGGGAGTTCCCTTCTGCTGACGCCCTGCGGTCGGATCAGATTCTGCGCCGTGTGCAACTGTGCCCACTCCGTCCTTCACCCAGCCGCGTGGCACCCACGGGTGCAAGCTGGAAGTGGCCTTATCCACAGGGCAATTTAACTGTAACAGATTGTGTCCTTGGAAGCATTGCATCCTGAACTGATGGTGCACATGAAAGCACTTCACCAAATCTCTGTGCTGTATGTACAAGTTTCCAGTTTCTGGAGATGTTATGAGGGTGCTGGGACACTGGAACAGGTTGCTCAGGGAGCTGGTGAAGGTCCCATCCCTGGAATATTCAAGGGGCTTTGAGCAATTTGATCTAGTTGGGGATGTCCCTGCTTAGTGCAGGGGGCAGTTGGACTAGATAACCTCTAGAGATGCCTTCCAACCCAGTGCTTTCTGTGATTCTGTGAGCGAGTCCAGAGGAGGGCTGCAAAGGTGATCCAAGGGCTGGAACGCCTCTGTTTTGAGGATGGGCTGAGGAATCTGAGGTTGTTCAGCCTGGAGAAGAGAAGATTCCAGGACAACCTTATATGCTTTGTTCCAGTACCTGAAGAGATCCTACAGGAAGGCTGGACAGGGACTTTTCAAAAGGCTGTCCAGCAATAGGATGAGCAGAGGGAGAGTAGGTTTAGACTGGATCCTAGGAAGGAGTTCTTCAGTATGAGGGTGGTGAGACTCTAGAATAAGTTGCCCAGGGAGGCTGTGGATGCTCCCTCCCTTGGAGGTATTCAAGGCCAGGTTTGATGAGGCCTTGAGCGCCAGGCATAGTTAAGAGTCATCCTTGCCTATGGTGGGGAGGTTGCATTAGAGGATCTCTGAGGTGCCTTCCAACTTGAGCCATTCTGTGACTCTATGCTAGAGTGGGAATGCTTGCCAGGCACAGTGATTTTCTAGTGAAAGAATGAAAAAATGGAGAAAAATGTTTTGCATGCTCATTTACTTAGTGTCTAAGACTATTCTGGAGGAGGAGTGCTAAGAAACTGTGACCTTATTGTGGCCTTTCAGAATCTTTAGGGGGCCTACAAGAAAGCTGAGGAGGGACTTTTTAGGCTGTCAGGTAGTGATAGGACTGGGGGAAATGGACTAAAGCTAGAAATGGGGAGATTCAGACTGGATGTTAGGAAGAAGTTCTTCAGCGTGAGAGTGGGGAGAGCCTGGAAGGGGTTGCCCAAGGAGGTGGTGGAAGCCTTATCCTTGGAGGTGTTTAAGACCAGACTGGATGAGGCTCTGTCTGGCCTGATCTAGTGTGAGGTGTCCTTGCCCATGGCAGGGGGCTTGGAACTGGATGATCCTTGTGGTCCCTTTCCAACCCTGGAGGTGTTTAAGGCCAGGCTGGATGAGCCTCTAGACAGCCTGATCTAATGTGAGCCTGACTGATTCTATGATTCTGCTCTTCCAAAACTAATCTTGTCTGTGTTGTTTCACTGAGTAGTGCCCATCAGGATATTCCCTGTGTGCTAACCCCTTGCTGTCATGCTAAACTGCTAGGAAGGGCAGTTCCACTCGCTGGGTGCAGGGCAGCACTCTCAATCCTTGTTTCTCTTTCCAGGTGCAGACCTTGCCTTTCCTGCTTCCATCCATGACAACATAGTCTGCAGCAAAACCTTTCAGATCCTTTACAAAAACGAGGAAGTTGCTGTCAACGATGTGATGATTTTCAAAATCAAAATGCTGTTGGATGAGAGGAAGGTGAGCTGCCAGTTACCCGTGCTCCCTAATAGGCAGATCATTAAATATTCGTTGTGCCCAATTTGGTTGAATAGGAATTGGAGAGCTGGAAAGATTTCATGCTTGTGCAATCTCTTTATAGATTGAGGAGTCTCTGAATGAAATGAATTTTCTGCTAACATTAGACCTGCACTTCACGGACACAGACTACTCGTAAGTTTAAACAGACAAGAGCTGCATTTAAATGTGGAGGATTGCAATCTAAATGTGGAAGATTGCCATTTAAATATGGAAGATTGCCATTTAAGTGTAGATTTTCGTTTAAATGTAGAATATTTCAATTTAAATGTAGAAGATTGCCATTTAAATATGGAAGAATTCAATCTAAATATGGAAGATTTCAGTTTAAATATAGAAGATTTCAGTTTAAATGCAGAAGATTAAAATTTAAATGTAAATCTCAATTTCAGCGTAGAAGATTTAGATTATATATAGAAGATTTCAGTTTAAATGTAGATGATTTGTTTAAATGTATATATTTCAATTTACCTGTAGAAGATTATAATTGAAAGGTGGAAGATTCCAGTTCAAATGTGGAAGATTCCAATTTAAATGTAGAGGATTTCATTCTAAATGTGGAAGATGCCAATTTAAATGTGGGAGATTCCAGTTTAAATGTGGAAGATTTTGATTTAAATGCAGGATTCGTTCTAAATGTGGAAGATTCCGATTTAAATGTAGAGGATTTCATTCTAAATGTGGAAGATTCCAATTCAGATGTGGAAGATTGCAATTCAAATGTGGGAGATTCCAGTTTAAATGTAGAAGATTCTGATTTAAATGCAGGTTTCATTCTAAATGTGGAAGATTGCAATTCAAATGTGGAAGATTCCAGTTCAAATGTGGAAAATTCCAGTTTAAATGTAGATAGTTTCAATTTAAATGTAAATTTCATTCTAAATGTGGAAGATTCCAATGTAAATGTAGAAGATTTCAATCTAAATGTAGATGATTTCAGTTTAAATGTAGAGGATATCAATGCAAACATAAGATTTTATTTAAATGACAATATATGTAAACTCTTTGCCCTCATTAAATATGTATTGCATATAAATGCAGCATGTTCATATTAGACATATATGAAGCTAGCAAAGAAATCCTCTGCTGCTCTGTTAAGATTTCCTAACTGATTTTTCTCATTCTGGGGATTTTTATTATCTCTTTTTTTACCCCCTGCAGGAGATGCTGTTGCATTCCAAAGTACAGACCTAAGCTGAATTGTTTAGTGATTGATAAGATGTCCTTTCAGTGTGCTCATTCTAGTTGTAAAGTTGTTTTGTTGTTCTTTTATTTCTAGGCCAGATGACCTGAGCACACTACAGCCAATTAGTAGCCGAACATTAAAGCTGCACTTTAACTTACACCGGGGCCTTCACCATTACGTCAATGTTATGTTTGATTACTTCCACCTCTCTGTCATATCCGTTATAGTCCATGCTTCTTTGGTTGCTCTGCATCAGCCACTGATAAGGTAATCTCCTGTTAATAAAAGGCAGATGAATTCCTGAGTGTCCAGATGGATATCTTCTAAAATTAGAACCGCGGAACCACAGGGTGGTAGGGGTTGGAAGGGACCTCTGGAGATCGAGTCCAACCCCCCTGCTGAAGCAGGTTCTCCTAGATCAATGCTGTCTTACACTGTCATTTATTCCCTCACTAAGCTAAATTCACTGATCATGTTTCTGGTGACAGTCTTCATGGCAAGGCAAGGCTGATAAGAGGGATAGGGATCTGCTCGAGAGAATCCAGCAGATGGCTACAAAGATGGTTAAGGGACTGGAGCACTGCCTGATGAGATGAGGCAGAGGGACCTGGGGCTTTTTAGACTGGAGAAGACTGAAGGGGATTTAATACATTTTTATAATTATCTGAGGTCTGGGGGTCAGGAGGTGGGGGACAGGCTCTGCTTACTTGCTTCCTGTGGTAGGACAAGGAGCAATGGATATAAGCTGCAGCACAGGAGGTTCCAGCTCAACACAAGGGTGAACTTCTTTCCTGGAAGGGTCCCAGAGCACTGGAACAGGCTGCCCAGGGAGGTTGTGGAGTCTCTTTTTCTAGAGCCTTTCCAGCCCTGTCTGGATGTGTTGCTGTGTGCCCTGAGCTAGATTGTCTGGTCCTGCTGTGGCAAGGGGGTTGGACTTGATGATCTCTTTGGGTCCTTTCTGACCCCTAACATCCTGGGATACAAAATGCTTATTTTGCAATGTGAAATCACAGAATGGTAAGGGTTGGAAGGGACCTCTGGATATCACCTAGTCCAACCCCCCTGCTAGAACAGGTTCACCCAGATCAGGTTGCACAGGAACACATCCCAACTGGGATAAGGCTTTGAACACCCTGATCTAATGGGAGGTGTCCCTGCCTCCAATGGGAGGTGGTCTTTAATATCCCTTCCAACTCAGGTTATTGTATGATTTATCTCTGCAGCTTAAACTTTCAGGAATATAGTTTACATTCTATGAGGTTTGCACTAGAATTAATGAAGAGTTGCTTGTACAGTCTCCTGGCACAGAGTCTGCTGACTTTTGTGGGGAGAAATGGCAACAGAACAGCTGAGGGTAATAATGCTTCCAAAAGGGCCATGAAGATGGTCAGAGAACAGGAGCTCTTCCCCCTGTGGGGACAGGCTGAGGGAGCTGGAGCTGTTCAGCCTGAAGAAGACTCCAAGGAGACCTTCTTGTGGCCTTCTAGTAACCAAAGTGTGGCTTGCAAGAAAGCTGGAGAGGGACTTTTTACAAGGGCTGGGAGTGACAAGATGAGAGGGAATGAGCTAAAGCTTGAGGAAGGCAGACTTAGACTGCAGATTAGAAAGAAATTGTTTCCAGTGAGAGTGGTGAGACATTGGAACAGGTTGCCTAGGGAGATTGTGGATATCCCCTCCCTGGAGATGTTCAAGGCCAAGCTGGATGAGACCTTGAACAACATGCTTTAGTGTAAGGCGTCCCTGCCCGTGGCAGGGGAGATGGAAACAGATGAGCTTTAAGATCCTTTCCAACCCAACCCATTCTCTGAATCTGTGAATCCCTTAGATTTCTCCAGCCAGCTGGAGACATGCTTCGAACAAGCACCTCTCACCAGTTAACTCAGCTATCTGGGCCATCAGAGGTGTTTTAAGAGGGCAGCCTACCATGCTAGGGACCTCCAGGATCTTACTGAGCATCCTTCCTTCTACTGCTTCTGAAGAACAATGAAGATTTTATTACAAGAGATGATGATCATTTGTGCTCTTTGCAGTTTCCCTCGCCCAGTGAAGAACACCTGGTTGAACAGGAATGCACCAGCACAAAACAGGGACTCCGTGATTCCTTCCCTTGAAAGTGTGGTCTTTGGCAATAACTACACAAAACAGTTATCACCAGATGTAAGAATCTTACCAGTTTGATGTTTAATTGCTCTTTTGCTGGGTGCTGTGACTTTCTAGCTTTTCTTCCCCCCCTTGCCCCTGAAATAATAATTTGGTAAAGAATTCATTTTGTTAGTGTCGAGACATGAGAAAAGTTGTTCCAAAAGAGCTGTGTTACCCACTTGAGGAGCACACAGGTGGGAAGTTTGCAGTATGGAGTACTTGGAAAGTTTGCAACGTGCAGTGCCTAACCTTCTGCTTTGATATATTGCAATCCATGGGAATTTGCAAAAAAATAGGGATGAGGTTTGTGAAAAAAATCAGTTTGCTTCTCTGTAGTTATTCTGTGTTAACACTTCATTTATTGTGCAAAATTAAAATGTGACTCTTTTTTCTTCCTTCTTTTTTCACCTGTTTTTTCCCTTTTTTTTTTTTTGCTTTCCTTGTTTTCCCTTTCCTTCTTTTCTCAATTATTTTCTTTCCTTCTTTATTCCTTTTCCTTTTTTCCCTTTTCCTTATTTTTCTTCTTTTTCCTTATTTTTCTTACTTCTTTTTCCTCCCTCTCCTTCTTTTTCCTCCCTCTCCTTCTTTTCCCTTTTTTCCCCCTCCCCCTCTTTTTCCCTTTCCATCTTTTTTCTCCCTCCTTTTTCTCTGTTCTTTATTTCCTTCTCCCCTTTCCTGCTTTTTTTCTACTTCTCCTGTTTTTTTCCTCTCTTCTTTTTCTTACTCTCTCCTTTTTTTTGTTTCCTCCTGTCCTTCTTTTTTTCTCCTTTTTTCTAGGGTTGCAGTTTTGTCGTTTCAGAGTCTTTCCTCAGCCATGCCTATAATTTCCACTATACTCTCTGTGCCAGTCTGCTGCTTGCTTTCAAAGGCTTGCACAGCTATTTCCTCATGGTAACCAAGGATCTGCCCTCTACTCACCGTATTGAACTGGGTATGTTGAATTTACTAAAATATGTCACTTTCCTGTCAATATTTATTAAAAACACCTCTCTCTTAGACTAAACTGGCATGGATTTCATACCTCTTCTGCATCTAAAATATTTTTAATTGAGCTAGGACAATAATTGAAGGGGGAAAAAAATAACTAAAAAAGTGCTGTCACGTTAGTAATAAAATAAGTAGATAACAGCCTGAATGTAGGCAAATATATGTTTTATTTTGCCTTATTGGTCTTGATTTGCCCTGTTCTTTCAAATCACTTTTTAGTGGTGAGAAAGAGAAGCTAATAAGCTGCACTTGTTTGTTTGTTCTAAGGAAACATTGTGTATTTCTGTAAATATTGGAACACTGCAAGCTTTGGTCTGAGAAGGAAATTACAATGGAAACTTGTCTGAAAAAATAAGACCCGCAGGAAGAAATTGCTGCTTGCTCACTTTGGAGTGTAACTTTGTTAACAGACTTCCTTGGCTGAGAATTAGGGAAAGAGACAGAACTGTTCTTGAAAAAAAATGAGTGGTCAAAATATGCTTTCAGAGAAGGTGTTTCATAGAGTGGTTTGAGTTGCAAGGGATCGTAAAGATCATCTAGTTCCAAACTCCCCACCATGAGCACGGACATCATCCATCAGCCCAGGATGCTCAAGGCCTCATCCAACCTGGCCTTGAACAGCTCCATGGAGGGGGCATCCACAGCCTCCCTGGGCAACCTGTGCCAATGTCTCATCACCCTCATGGTAATGAATTTTTCTTGCAGTCTAAATCTGCCCTTTTCAAGCTTCAATCCATTCCCCCCTGTCCTGTCACTCCCAGCCCTTGTAAAAAGTCCCTCCTCAGCTTTCTTGTAGCCCTCTTCAGATACTGGAAGGCTGCTCTAAGGTCTCCCTAGAGCCTTCTCTTTCCCAGGCTGAACAGCCCCAACTCTGTTACCCTGCCCCCCATAAGGGAGGTCCTCCAGCCCTCTGATCATCTTCCTGGCCTCCTCTGGACCCACTCCCAACAATTCCATGTCCCTCTTACGCTGGGGGCAGCAGAACTGCAGCAGTACTGCAGGTGGGGGCTGCATCATTAAAACCTCATTGAAGTCACCAAAACCATTTGGGGAAGTTTCAGCGGAACTCGTGTTAGACTTTTTGTCACTTCTGTGGGAACTTTAGCTTGCTTTTAGAAGAGAAGCTTGAAGAGAAATGCCCCAGAATTAATCTATGCAGAGAAAATTATGATTTACATTTACCATTTGCTGCACATTTTCAGGTGATGCTTTGTTTCCCCTGGGGGTTGGGTTTTATTTCCCTTATTTTTCGAAGCCTTTTGTTGATCATGACTTTTGTTTTCTTATTTCTAAACTTTTCTGTTTTGTTTTTGGTTTTTGTTTGGTTTTTTTTTTTCATTTATTTCAGTTGTTTTGTTATATGCATTGTTTGGGAGAATAGATAGAAGGGGGGGGGAAAAAAGAACTAATAATGGCAATATTAATGATGCTGCTCTTGCTCACTTTTTGCTCATGTACATAACTAATGCCTGCCATTAACGCTAATGCCTCTAAAATCCATCAGCAGGAAAAAGAAAAAGAGTTGTGGTTCTGTGAGGTCTGGAAAGGAACTGAAGCTCTCACACGACACACACTGGCTAGAGTTTTAATTCTTGTGATTTGGAGTTTTTATTTCTTTTTATATCTATTTTTTGTATCTGTTTTTATTGTATTTGTTTGTTATTTGCTTTATTATTTTTATTTATGTATAGTTGTGGGGTTTTTTTGGATTTTGAGTCCTTAGTTAGNATTGAATTTTTAGTTAGGAATTGGATCGTTTTGAAATTTTTAATTAGAAATTGTATTGAATTTTTAGTTAGGAATTGCATCATTTTGAAATTTTGATTAGAAATTGTATTGAATTTTTAGGTAGGAATTGCATCGTTTTGAAATTTTAATTAGAAATTGTATTGAATTTTAGGTAGGAATTGCATAGGTTTGAATTTTTAGTTAGAAATCGTATTGAGCTTTTAGATAGAAATTGCATTGCTTTTGGATTTTTATTTAAGAATTGCATTGATTTTGGCTTTTTACTTAAGAATTGCACTGATTTTGAATTTTTAGATAGGAATTGAATCAAATTTTAATTTCTACTTAGAAATTGTATTGAATTTTTAGTTAGGAATTGCATAGTTTTGAATTTTTAGTTAGAAATCGTATTGAACTTCTGGTTATTAATTGCTTTGCTTTTGGATTTTTATTTAAGAATTGCATTGATTTTGGCTTTTTAGTTAGAAAATGCACTGATTTTGGATTTTTACTTAGGAACTGCATTGAATTTTTAATCAAATTGCACTGATTTGGAATTTTTGTATTAGAAATGGCAGCTTTAGTTAGAAATTGCATTGCTTTTCAATTTTTATTTAGGAGTTGCATTGATTGTGCATTTTTATTTAGGAGTAGCATTGATTGTGCATGTTTATTTAGGAATGGCACAGCTTTTGCATGTTTATTTAGGAATTGCACTGATTTTGAATTTTTCTTTAGAAATTGCATTGATTGTGAATTATTATTCACAAATTGTATTGAATTTTTACTTAGAAATTGTGCTGATTTCAGATTTTTATTTAGAAATTGTACTGATCTTGAATTTTTATTTGGAAGTAACATTGGTTTTTTATTTCTACTTAGGAATTGCTTTCAGTTTTACTTTTTATTTAGAAACTGCACTCAGCTTTAATTTTCATTTGCATTTATTTGCATTGATTCTGACGTTTTATTTAGGAATGGCACTCAGTTTTAATTATCATTTAGGAATTTCATTGATTCTGAAGTTTTATTTAGGAACTGCATGGATTTTGCATTTTTATTTAGGAATTGCATTCAGTTTTGATTTTTATTAAGGAATTGCATCCATTTTTAATTTTTCATTTAGAAGCTGCACTGATTCTCAAGTTTTATTTAGAAATTTAATTAAGTTTGAAGTTTTATTTAGAAATTGCATCAATTTTGAATTTTCATTCAGGAATGGCCTTGGGTTTTTTTTTTTTTTCCTTTTTCGTTAGCAACTGCAATCAGTTTTTGCTTTTTATTTAGAAATTGCATCCAGTTTTTATTTTTATTTAGAAGCTGCATTGCATTTTTACTTTTCAGTTAGAAATTGCATTGAGTTTGTACCTTTTAGTTAGGAGCTGCATTCGGTTTTTACTTTCTATTTAGCAGCTGCATCACATTTTTCATTTTGTTTTAGCACCTGCCTTGAGTTTTTTCAAATTTTGATTTAGAAATTGCATTGATTTTTCTAAACTTTCATTTTGAAATCCCACTGATTTTTTTTTTGTTG
>VWZI01016948.1:506571-533951 GCA_013396835.1 Psilopogon haemacephalus | reverse complement strand
TTTGTTGACTTTTTTTTTTTTTTTACCTCTTAAAGTAAATCAAATGTTTTGCAGTGAATATTTTATGTAGGAAGTTTTAAGTGAGCATTGCAGAGGAGCAGCTCAAACGATGTTTTAAGCAAGCATTGCAGAGAAGAATCTCAAACGCTGTTTTAAGTGACCATTGCAGAGAAGAATCTCAAATGCTGTTTTAAGTGAGCATTGCAGAGGAGAATCTCAAATGCTGTTTAAATCCCAGCAGCAGTATTTTTGAGGGTTTTTTTTTTGGGTGCTGCGAAATAAAACACCTCTTTAATATTGTTTCCTCTGCTTGCTTTGCTATTGCTCTGTCCCATCATTTTAAGCCAGGACAGTGGTTTTGCAGAAGCATGTGCAGACAAATGTTGGATTCATCAATTGTAAATGAAGCTTTTATTGGTTTGAGGGCATTAAAAAACCCAAACCCTGCTACTTTAATGTATATCATGAGTCATGCCTAATCTAGAAACTACAACAGGATTCGATGCTTTCGTGTACTGATCTAACTGCACCATTTGCTAGGCTAGCCATAAGCTTTTTTACTAACTTTAAAGGCAAATAATAAAGCAGAGATGAAAAGAAAAAAAAAAAAAAAGGAGGAGTGTAGTAACTAGTGATGTGTGTGCAATCCCTGTAACTAGCCCAGGCCAACATGCAGGTCCTTTATGAACGCCTTCTCAGAAGAAAATATCCACGAACCCAGAGAGACGCCTACCTAGGTATGTTGGCAAAGCAGGTGGTGAGCTAACCCCTCAGATTTGTCTTAATAACATCACAGCTCTTCTTCTTGATCGTGGCAAATATTACTTTGTCTGGGGAACAGGAACGCTCTTCCGCTCTTCAGCTGCAGCCAATGTCCGCTGAGCTCTAGGAACGTTTGCAGAACTGAGTTATTTGCAGGCTCAATAGTCTACATGCAGCTAGTAAAATGAGGAATTATGACTGCTTTTCAGTCCTGCTTTTCTAAACAGTTGGAGATTTCAGGCAGTTGTCACCATAAAAACAGCTAAAAATTAGAGATTCGTAGATTCATAAAGTGATTGAGGCTGGAAGGGTCCTTAAAGATCATCCAGCTCCAACCCCCCTGCCATGGGCAGGGACACCTCCCACTAGACCAGGTTGCTCAAGGCCTCATCCAGCCTCCAGGGAGGGGACATCCACAACCTCCCTGGGCAACCAGTGTCTCACCAGCCTTCCCTGTCATTTCATTTAATTAAATTCATCACAGGCTCAATTAGATTAATTCCTTTACTTCCTGAGAAATCTTTGAGGTCATTCCTGATCTCTCAAGGCTCAATTTTTCCAAACATAACCCGAGACATACTCAAAGCTTAAGATGAATTCATCCTTATCCACGTAGCCAATTGAAAGATGTCCTGATGCTGGTCAGGAGGTGCCAGTGCTGGTGAAGCACAGGGCAGTTTGTGATGGGATAATAATAAACCAGCAGTTCAATCTGATGGTAGGTCACCAGCTCGATCATCTCTTAACTGCATTTTGGTTTTGTTTTAGACATCAGACGAAATTATTTCTAGCAGAGCCAGCAAAGCTGCATCAGCTGTTTGCTGAGTTGAGCATTACTGCTGTAGATTGTTAGTATTTGATTTCCTTTTCTCTTGCATTGTCTCTACTCTGTCTTTTATTTTTAATATAAAGTTGTCGCTGGGACTTTCTGTGCTGCTGGAAAATCAGAATTGTAAATGTTGTTCAATGCCTGTCCTTACTTGCAGCATGACAAATAAGATAGATTAATTAACAGTTTAATTTGACTAAGATAGTATTCCTCAGACAATTAGAATTCCTGAGACAATTAAACAATAATACTTAAACAATAATACTTAAGTCCCTGGAGCTTGCAGATCAAGTCAATAACCTACCTGTAACGTGCCTCAGAAATGAAAATTAATTTTTTTTTTTCACTAATGGCACAACTTGTGTGGCAACAAATGCACTAAAAGTTGTATCCTATCTTAAGCTGGTTTCATAATTAATTACCAGAGTAATGATCAAATAGTATTTACCTAATAGGGGTGTAGGTAGCTTTGCAAAATGTTGCTGAACTGGCTTCTGAGAACTCAATGCACTGCTGCAATTTGGCTGGTTTCTCAGAAGGTTGTGTTGTATGAGCTTTTTTTTTTGGCATGAAGCTTAACTCTAGTTATAATGGGTGCAGTTAGTTGAAAATCAGCACAGGCTGCCCACATTTAGGTGGTGCCATCCCAAGACAAGTCGAAGTCAATGTGCTGTTGCCATCCTGTAAAGCTTTCTTCATCAGCTCTATCCTAAATTTGTTACTGCAGGTTTCCAGGCACAGTTTGTTAGTGAATGTTTCTCTGAAACATTGTTGAAATTCTACATTTCAAACATTAATTGAAGGAGAAATAGGTGCTGGAGGCAATTTTAGGGTTTATACATCATAGAACCATAGATTGGTTTGGGTTGGAAGTGATCTTAAAGGTCGTCTGGTTCCAACCTCTCTGCCCTGGGCAGAGACATCTCCACTAGAGCAGGTTCATCATGGCCTCAAAGTGGATGCTTTTTACTCAGTACTGAAGATGCAGCCCTTCCCTTGTTAACTGTGGAAGGGAATCAAAACACAGTACCAAACTATTCTTTAATTGAGCAGATCCTTTAAGTAGAACAGGAATGATTACCGAGGAGAAATGTCTTACATGAAGGAATAAATCTCTTTCCTCTATAACTAAATCACCCGAAGTGTCAGATCTACTTTAAGCTGCCATACCCTACAAATTCCATTGGCTCTTAACATTGAGGGAAAGATTGGTTAAAGAAGAGTTTTGTTTGGCTAAAAGAGAATCCCTCAGACAACTAAAGAATTCCTAAACAGTTACAATTCCTTGGTCAATTAAAGAGTGGTACTTAAATTCACAGAGGTAAATAACCTGCCTGTAGAAAAATGGTATGGGAAAAAGGCATCTCTGGAAAATCTGAGGTAGAAGAGGAACTGCATTAGCTTGGTCATGAATGATGACATAGCTGCTGACTGATGGACAATAGATAAGAGATTGTCTCAGCAGATCATTGCCAGCTGTAAAATCTAAATTGCAGTATGAATTTTCAGGTCTAATTGTGAAGGGAAAGTTGGGATCCCTGATAAGGTATCATGGGAAGCAATCATGATGCTCAACTGCAACCCATTTTTAATTGGTTGTGTTCTGGCCCTCAAGCTCAGAAATTGCTATGGAATTGTTTTAATAAGAGTTTAGGATTTACTTGATTTAAGGTTGACTGTGACACTTCACGTGGCTTCAGCTTTTATTGTTGTAAAATTGGTGTGTGGGACAATTGGTTTTTGCTCTGCAACTTGGAAAGTGCATTTTTCAATGGCTCTATCCTCTCATCTTGCAGAAAACATAGATGTAGAAGTTCGTCTTGCAGAATTGTGTGAAGAAGTAAAGGTACAGTTCTATGTATTTCTTTTCACATGAAATGCCTAGAAAAGTAGAGTGGGCTAATTTCATATACCACTTGGGAATAAACAGTTTGTGTCAGTGGTAACATTGAGTGGTTTTTGCCAGCATTCAGATGAAGGAAGAAACTTGGGTGCATTGATTGATGAGAAACTCCCCAGGAGCCAGCAGTGCCCTCATGCAGCCCAGCCAGGCAGCTGTGTGCTGGACTGCATCAGGGGAAGTGTGGGCAGCAGGGCAAGAGGGGGGATTCTGCCCCTTGACTCTGCTCTGCTCAGACCTCACCTCCAGTCCTGCCTGCAGTTCTGGTGTCCCCAGCAGAAGGACACAGAGCTGCTGGAGTGAGTCCAGAGGAGGCCACAAAGATGCTCCAAGGGCTGGAGCAGCTCTGCTGTGAGCACAGGCTGAGGGAGCTGAGGGTGTGCAGCCTGGAGAAGAGAAGGTTCCAGGGGGAACCTTAGAGTTGCCTCCAGTGCCTGAAGGAATCCTAAAGGAAGGCTGCAGAGGGACTTTTGCTGAGGATGTCTAGAGACAGGCCAAGGGGAAATTGTTTGAACCTGAGAGAGAGCAGGGTTAGACTGGTTCTTAGGAGTGTAGTATGAGGGTGGTGGGACATTGGAATGGGTTGCCCAGGGAGGTTGTGAATGCCTCTTCTCTGGAGGTGTTGAAGACCAGGTTGGATGAGGCCTGTCAGGAAGCTGAAGTGCCTAGAAAGGTGCAATAAAAATCACATTTCCATTCTCTGCATTTAGAATTTTGAGTCCTTTCCCTTTGATAGTGTCAAATAACAAAGGGAGAAGGTGAAATAGTAGTAAGTAGGTTGCACAAAAGCAGATTCTCCAAGTCATCATCCTGATGCTGTCTCCTCCTGTTTTCCCTGCATTAAGGAGTCAGCTGTCTGCTTCAGCTTGGATTTGTCTCCTCTCCTCTTAGTCACAGCTAGCTCCAACTGAGTACCTGCAATCAGTGGTCACAGGATAGATTAAAGCACATGTTTTAGAACTTCTTTGGCAAGTTGTCCATGCTTTGCTGCTGAGTGAGCCATCTGCCTGGCTTTCCAACAGCAGCAGCCTGACCTTCATTGCTGCAGTAGTAGCTAAGTGCAACGACCTGGCTTTGAAAGCAAATGAGTTGTATCACCTGAGACAGAGCCAGCAGTTAGCTCTCTGTGGGCAGCTAACAATCACTTCTCTCTAAAAGCCAAAAACATTCTGGGCTGCATCAGCAACAGTACAAGCAGCAGGACCAGGGAGGCAATTGTCCCCCTGTACTCATCACTCATCAGGTCACATCTTAAGGACTGGTTTCAGTTTTGGGCTCCTCACTACAAAAATGACATTGAGGTGCTGGAACTGGTCCGGAGGAATACAGCAAAGCTGCTGAAAAGTCTGGAGAACAGGGCTGGTGAGGAGCAGCTGAGGGACTTGGGATTGGTTAGGCTGGAGAAAAAGAGACTGAGGGGAGAACTCATTCTCCACAACTCTCTGAAAGGAGGCTGGAGCAAGATGGGTGTTGGTCTCTTCTCCCTAGGAACAAATGACAGGACGAGAGCAAAGGGCCTTGAGTTGCACCAGGGGAGGTTCAGGTTGGATATTTGAAGAAACTGCTTCAATGAAGGAGTTCTCAAAGAGTAGAACAGGCTCCCTAGGGAGATGTTTGAATCCCCATCCTTGTTTCAGAGGGACAGAGATGTGGTGCTGAGGGACATGGTTTAGCACCAACCTTTGTAGAGTTAGATAATAGTTGGACTTGATGGTCTGAAAAATTTTTTTTTCTGATCAAAATGATTCCATGACTGTATGATGAAAAGGGGTTTTGTATTTACATACCTTCTGTGAACTCTTCTCCCTTAGCTTGCTTATACATTAGCTTGTTTATATATTTTCTATTTTCTCCCTTTTTTTTGTGCAGTTCTTGTCAGAAGAACTCCACTCTTCCTTGCTGAATTGGTGTTTGAATGTCTCCACTCCTTTCTTCTACTTGCTCTTAAATATTAAAAGAGCAGGATCTTTACTATTTTTACTTCCTGACTATCACAGAATCATAGAATGGTTTAGGTTGGAAGGGACCTCCAAGAGGTCATCTAGTCCAAATCCCCTGCAGTCAGCAGGGACATCCTCCACTACATCAGGTTGTTGAGAGCCCTGTGCAGCCTGACCTTGAATATCTCCAGGGATGGAACCTCAACTACCCAGGCAACCTGTTGCCATGTTCCACTACCCTCATGGTGCAGAACTTGTTCTTAACATCCAAACTCAATCTGCTCTTCTCTCCTTTCAAACCATTTCCCCTCATCCTATCACTGTAGCCCTTTACAAACAGTCCCTCTGCAGCCTTCTTGTAGCCCCCTTCAGCTATTGACAGGCTGCTGTTAGGTCTCCCTAGAGCCTCCTTTTTCTCCAGGCTGCACACCCCCAGCTCCCTCAGCCTGTCCTCATAGCAGAGGTGCTTCAGCCCCCTGACCATTTTTGTGGCCTCCTGTGGACCCACTCCATCAGGTTTGTGTCTTCCCTATGCTGAGGGCTCCAGTGCTGGACGCAGCACTCCAGGTGAGGTCTCAGCAGAGCAGAGAGGCAGGCATCTCCTCTCTTTATCTCTGCCCATGCTACTTTGGATGCAGCCCAGGCTGCCATCGACCTTCTGGGCTGCAATCAAACTCTGTTGGCTCATGTCCATTATGCATAAAGTGTTTGTAGATATACGAATGTTGTTGTGAGCTGTGGCTGCTCTGAGGTGGAGATGTCTTTATGAAGGTTCTATGATTGTATCAAAGTTGGACTGACATAGCCAGGATC
Source organism: Psilopogon haemacephalus (assembly GCA_013396835.1). NCBI lineage: Eukaryota > Metazoa > Chordata > Aves > Piciformes > Megalaimidae > Psilopogon > Psilopogon haemacephalus. The sequence goes on along the minus strand of VWZI01016948.1, from coordinate 527,707 downwards.
GATTTTTCTGGAGCCTGATTCCTGTTCCTTTCAGGCTCACTCTGGTTTTTGCACGTGAGAAGATACAACAGTTACAACTCAAGTTACTCTTGCCACAAATGGATTTTTTTAACTTCAGGTCAGGAGTTTCTTAATGTAATTTAACCTTTAATTTAAGGTCAGGACTCCTGCTTCTAGAAGACAACCAAATACTCTTTAAAGTGACATAAAGCAATCTATTAGTGTTGTAACACAGATGAATTCAGTTCCCATCCTTAGACAAAAGAGCTCTGATTTGGGAATGACTTTTTGAATTAAAATTCTCTCTAAGATAAAGCACACTTTGGTTTTTTTACTTCTTCTCTGGACATTATGGTCTCATCTGTTAACCTTGTACATCTTTTTCCTGACTTTAGAAAATGGAAAATCCTGATGAACTAGCAGAACTTATAAATATGAATCTTGCTCAGCTCTGCTCCCTTTTAATGGCTCTCTGGGGGCAATTTCTGGAGGTCATTACCTTGCAAGAGGAGGTCACAGCACTGCTAGCACAAGAGCATCACACATTAAGGGTAAGTATTGACCCTGGCTTTAGGAACTCTGGCATTGCCACGCTCCTGCTGGGACACAGTTAGGGCAATTTGTGTCAAAGTGAGACTCCAGATTCTCATTTTTCTTGTTTTAGGTAGGAAAATTCCAATCACGAAGGGAGCTGTTGGACTGCATTTGTTAGCTTGTGCATCATGTTGTTAGAGCTTCTTCTTGGAATCTAATATAGAAGATGACATCATTTGTGTTTCCAAACCAGCTAATTCACTCAGAAATGCAGTTCAGAAGGCAAATTGCAGTCTGTGCAATGAGATATATTTGTGCAGAATGAGATACTGTTCTGCAGGAGCCACCTCTGGTGCCCACTCTGCCTTTTACTTCTCTGCTGCCTTTAGGCTGCCTGCTTCCATCGTAAGCTAAAGGCTAGTCTCCTTCTGATTTAAGTATTTATAATCTCCACAAGCTTTGCAAAGTCTCTTAAGTGGGATTTTAGAAAAGAAGAGATGTGAGTATGTGTGCAAATGTATAAAAAGACATCCAGTGAGTAGCTATTCAGACAGCTGATCTGTATCTGTGTCTGTATTGTTGCTGGGGGCTTGCTACACAGCAAACCACACCAGTGCTGAGTCCCAGAGTGAAATATACTCAGTTATGAACCAAAATGTTTACTGACTTCACCATCTCTGTGTTTATCTCACCCACATTACAGAACAGGTGATGTATTTAAGAGATTATCTGGAGGCATTTCTCTTGTCCAGCCATTTGCAGCGAGCTCGTTCTAAGGTCTGGTTACTGAGAATACATAGATTCATAGAACGGGCTGGGTTGGAAGGGACCTCCAGAGGTCATACAGTCCAACCTTCTCTGCAGTCAGCAGGGACATCCTCAACTAGATCAGGTTGCCCAGAGCCATGTCAAGCCTCACCTTGGTGGCCACAACCACCTCCCTGGGCAACCTGTTCCAGTGTTTCACTCCCCTCATGGTGCAGACTTGTTCTTAACATCAATCTCCTCTCATTTCAAACCACTGTCCCTTATCTTGCAGGCCTTTGCAAACAGTCCCTCTGCAGCCTTTTTGAAGGCCTCTTTCAGGTACTGGCAGGCCACTATTTGGTCTCTCTGGTGCCTTCTCTTCTCTAAGCTGAGCAGTCCCAGCTTGAAACAAGCTTGAGCTTCTTGTATTGTTGCAAGAAGTGTCTAATTGCTTTTGCTTACTGAGTGCTGCAGTCACTGGATACTTCATTATCTCCCCAAACATCAAAGGCTGAAAAGGAGATGCAGGACATGGGTAATCTTAAACTTACTTTTTATTTAGGGCCTGATAGCAAAGGGCAAGCAGGCTGACTCCTTAAGAATGAAGTAATGTGGCACTGAGAAGGACATTTCCACCTGAGCCAGCTTAAAGAGGAGCCGCAATATGATGTTAATTAGTTTTACAAAGGGTGATGTGCAGCTGTGACACCTGTTTTCTGTGCTCCCAAGATGTGAAGAGCTCCTGTTAATGCATTGCTAATGCAGGTAAAGAAGATGTAGGTGAGAAACTACAGCTCCACCAGACTGCCCATCCAGCACTGAAGCTGGAGCCAGCATCCATGAATTCAGTCAACTTCTGAATCAAGGAAGATGCCAAATTTGAGCCTTGGCTTTTACCAGAGCTTGTTTGGTTGATTTTAGATCCTGTTTTGTACTGCTTAGTGTAACGATTTGTAATTTGTGTTCAAAAAGCTTTAGAGATGATAGATTTTGAGGGCTGGTATAACCTTCTTTTGGGAAAGCTACAGAGGTGTTTGCACACATCAACTGATGCAGGCTTTCCGGTGACTGCATTTAGTTGAGATTTGAGAGATGACCTTATTAATTCTTCTCTTGAGACAGTATCTGGCCTTTCTGGAATCAGATTTTTGTACTACACAAGATTCTGGTTTTTTTTCTAAATCATCCTTTTTATTGTGGAAATTGTTAGTCTAATGTGTTTGCTTTGGAAAATTTTACCTTCTCATCCTGCAGTGTTTCTAGACTATGCCCTCCACAGGAAATACCTCCCTGGGAAAGTTTATTGTTAATCTAAGCTACACGAAAGCTTTAGAGAGGTATTAATCTGACTGGTTTAGATATTAGTGTTAAAATAACCCTTACAAATGCCTGTCACATGTATTGGTCACAAAAACACAGAATGTTAGGGGTTGGAAGGGACCTCCAGAGATCACTGAGTCCAACCCCCCTGCCAGAGCAGGGTCACCCAGGGCAGGGCACACAGGAACACAGGCAGGATAGTTTTGGAAATCTCCAGAGGACGACTCAACCTCTCTGGGAAGCCTGCTCCAGGGCTCCAGCACTCTCACAGTAAAAAAGTTTCTCCTCCTGTTGAAGTGGAACTTCTTGGGTGCCAGCTTGTACCTGTTCCTTATCCTAGCACTGGGCACCACCAAACAGAGCCTGGCACCTTCATCCTGACGCCCACCCCTCAGATATTGGTAGACATTGATCAGATCCCCTCTCAGCTTTCTCCAGACTAAACAGTCCCAGGGCTCTCAGTCCTTCATAGCAGAGATGTTCAAGTTCCCCAGTCATCCTTGTAGCTCTCCACTGGAGCCTCTCCAGCACATCCCTGTCTCTCTTGATCTGAGGAGCCCAAAACTGGACATAGTATTCCAGGTGTGGTCTCACTGAGTCAGAATAGAGGGGGAGAAGAACCTCCCTAGACCTTTTGGACAGTGTTCTTGATGAACCCCAGGATTACATTGGCCCTCTTGGCCACAAGGGCACATTGCAGTGCCATGGAGAACTTCTGTTCGCTAGGACTCCAAGGCTTTTCTCCATGAAGCTGCTTTCCAGCAGGACAACTTCTGACCTGTGCTGGTGTCTGGTCAAATGACTTTCACCTACCTTACTTATAAACAGCTACTTCTGTTGAAGTGTTGTTAGAGAACAAGGTTCTAATGCAGGACTGTATTTATTGTAAGTAATAAATTAAATATATTTAAGTATTTAAAAATACTCTTTAAGTTTTTTTTTTTACTTCTTGTTTTTACTTGTTTTCCTTACTTAAATATTAAATTAATTTCAGATACTTTGAATATTAAGCATCCACAGAGACAGGAACCCTTTAGGTATGCTAGGACATCCATCAGCTACACTGTCACAGCCATAAGGTGGAGAGCTCTGTTTTAATGAGGAGACTGCTGAGCCTCATATGCTACAGTAGGAAAAGTTGGAAGCTGCAATGGTTCACCTCTCTGTTCCATACTGACATCTTCTGGTAGGTCTGAACGTACTCAGCTTCAGTAACTGCAGGTGACACAGGGTTGGGAGGAAGTCTTCATCTGCTTGAGAGTAGGAAGGCTCTGCAGAGGGAACTGGGCAGGCAAAGCCAATGGAGTGAGATTCAAAAAGGCCAAGTGCTGAGTCCTGCACCCTGATCACAACAGTGCCGTGGACAGGCTTGGGGCAGAGCAGCTGGAAAGCTTCCCAGCAGGGAAAGGCTCAGCACAGGGGAGGCCACACCTGCAGCATGGGGTTCAGTTTTGGGTCATTCACTGCAAGAAGGACATTGAGGTGCTGGAGTGTAGGATCTGGAGAACAGTGAAGAGCAGCTGAGGGAATTGGAGGTGTTTAGTCTGGAGGAAAAAAAGGTTGAGGGGAGACCTTTTCGCTCTCTACAGTTCCCTGAAAGGGGCTAGGAGCAAGGTGAGTGTTGGTCTCTTCTTCTTAGGAACAAATCATGGGATGAGAATATATGGCCTTGAGTTGCACCAGGGGAAGTTTAGGTTGGAGATTAGAAGAAACTCTTTTAGTCAAGGAGTTCTCAAAAAGTGAAATAGGCTGCCCAGGAGGGTGGCTGAATCCCCATGCCTGGAGGTGTTTCAGAGAGGCAGATGTGGTGCTGAGGGACGTGGCTTAGCCCCAGCCTTAGCAGAGTTAGAGATTGGTTGGACTCAAAAATCTTTTCCAGCCAAAATGATTGTGCAAGGCAGTACCAGGAGGACAGAGCCAGGCTCTGCTCAGGGATGGCCAGGGATAGGACAAGGGGCAATGGGGGCAAGTTGGAGCAGAGGAGGTTCCATGGGAACAAAAGGAAAGACTGAGGATGCTGGAGCCCTGGATCAGGCCACCCAGAGAGGTTGTGGAGTCTCCTTTGGAGACATTCAGAACCTGCCTGGATGTGTTTCTGTGTGCCCTGCCCTGGCTGATCCTGCTCTGGTGCAAGGGTTGGACTCAATTATATTTCCAGGTCCCTTCCAAGCCCTCAAAGTTTGGTTTCTGTGAACAGTCTTCTCTCTTTCTGGAGGAAAAGTCTGCAGTTAGCGCTTGCAAAATCTTGTATTTGGAAGGTAGAAGTCTGCCTAGAAAAGGCAGCTTGGAAAACACAGGGGAGTGCTTAGGAGCACGGATTCTAATCCCACATGAGTTTGCACCAACTCCAAAGAGGGTTTCTGGAGGAAAGCAGAGACTCTCTCATCCGCAAAAGCAGAGACTCTTTTGCCAGCTTTATTCTTAGGGGAAAAAAGAGCAAAAGTAGAAGCTCCAGAACATGAAAACTCTTAAAGCTGGAGAGGAACTTTCCTGGCTGCCTTCCAGTACCTCAAGGGAACCTGCAGAAAGCCTGGAGAGGAACTTTTCCTAAGGGTGTCTGACAACAGGACAAGGGGGAATGGTTTGAAGCTGAGGCAGAGCAGAGTTAGATTAGAGTTGAAGAAATTCCTCAGTACAAAGCTGCTGAGATGCTGGAACAGGTTGCCCAGGGAGGCTGTGGATGCCTCCTTCCTGGAGGTGTTCAAGGACAGATCTGATTGCTCAGAGCCTTGTCTAGCCTGACTTTGAATATCTTCAGAGATGGGACTTAAACTACCTTCCTGAGCAACCTGTTCCAGGGTTCCACCACCCTCATGGTACAAACTTGTTCCTAACATCCAATCTAAATCTTCTCTTCTCTAATTTCAAACCATTTCCCCTTCACCCTACCACTGCAGGCCTTTGCAAGCAGCCCCCCTCCTCTACAGCCTTCTTGTAGCCCCCTTCAGGTACTGGAGCACCACTTTAGTATTGTTTGCTTTATTTACTTCAGGCATACAATTAAGTCTTGAATGGAGTGCTTATAATTAGCATACATTTGATTATTGTCCTTGTCATTTGTACTCAAAATCTTCAGATGAAAGTTTACAAAGGGAATTATTTTTTTTTTGCCCAGTAGTTTACTGTGGCCTAGAGAGTGTTAAGTGAAAATGTGAGACCTAATTCTCTGTATTTTGGGACTGTCTTAATGGGTTTCTGCTTCTGCAGGTAATCCTCAAGCATGTGCAGGAGTGTCCTTCAAGCAGTCATTCTCCTTCTTCTCCTAGCTCATAATATTTGTGTGTTATTGTTTCAGCTGAGCCTGATTGGGATGACTGATTGATTGATTGGTTGATTGATTTCTTGGTAATGGAGTTTTCAGCAGGCAGCTGAATTTCATATCGCTCCCCCTCACTCCTTTCAGTCACTACTCTTGTCTGTGGCATCCTCTTCCCTCCCACTCTGCCTGAACATGTGGCAAACCAGAAGTTGCAACCTTGCTGTGGAGAAGTGCTGGTGGATTTTCCCAGAGTGCATGGGACACAAAATGAGTTCTGACTTCTTTTTTGGCTCTTGCAGGTGCGCAGGTTTGCAGAGGCATTCTTCTGCCTTGAGCATCCCAGGCAGGCTGCCCTTGCCTATCAGGAGCTACAGTAAGTAGCAGAGTATCCAACATGATTAACTTGGGGAGTGTTTTAGTGTGTTGCAAAAATACTTAGAGTCATGGAATGGTTTGGGTTGGAAGGGACATCAAAGCTCATCCAGTTCCAGCCCCGCTGTGCCATAGGCAGGGACACCTCCCACTAGAACAGGTCACTCAAGGCCTCATCCAACCTGGCCTTGAACACCACCAGGGAGGGAGCAGCCACAGCCTCCCTGGGCAACCTGTGCCAGTGTCTCACCACCCTCGCTGCAAAGAACGTCTTCCTAACATCTGGTTTAAATCTCCTCTCTTCCACTTTAAACCCATCACTCCTGGTCCTGTCATTCCAAGACCTTGTCAATAGTCCCTCCCCAGCTTTCCTGTAGGCCCCTTTCAGATACTGGAAGGCTGCTGTAAGATCTCCTCAAAGCCTTCTCTTCTCCAGGCTGAAGAGCCCCAACTCTTGTAGCCTGTCTTCTATAAAAAGTTGAGAGAAGCTCAGATTGCAAATACTGATTTGATTTTTTTTTTTTACTGACAGCTGTGCAACAAACAGATTACTAAAGCTCATTAAATAACTGCCTATTAGAAAAAGCTTCCCCTAAAGTGAATCAAACTGCTGCTAATTCCTGTTGGTCTAAAAATAAACAGTTCTGCTTTCATGTAGGACTACTCTTGCATTTTGCAGTGCTCAGAGTCATCTACAGATGTGTGCAGCCATCAAAAACACTTCCTTCTGCAGTTCTCTTCCACCCCTCCCTATTGAGTGCAGTGAACTAGATGGAGATATGAACTCCTTGCCTATCATCTTTGAAGATCGATATTTGGATTCAATCACTGAAGGTAAATACATCTCACAATGCAGCTTTCTCTTTGAAGCAAAGGTGAAAAGCCCTGTAAAACCTGACTGTATGGAGTATTTTTTATTTCATTTATTTCTTGCTGGCTCCAAGGGGATGTTTATTTGCTAGGAAATCATAGAATGGTAGGGGTTGGAGGTGACCTCCAAAGATCCTCCAATCCCACATCCCGTACCAAAGCAGGATCACCCAGGGCAGGTCACACAGGAACACATCCAGGTGAGTTTTGAGAATCTCTGGAGGAGACACCACAACCTCTCTGGGCAGCCTGCTCCAGGGTTCCAGCACCTTCACAGCAAAGAAGTTCCTCCTCACGTTGACATCTCTTCCTCCTCAGTTTACATCCATTGCCCCTTGTCCTATCACTGGACAGCACAGAAAAGAGCCTGGCATCTTCTTCTTGCCACCCACCCTTCAGATACTTATAGACACTGATCAAATCCCCTCACAGCCTTCTCCAGACTAACCAGCCCCAGGGCTCTCAGCCTTTCCTCATCAGACAGATGTTCCAGTCCCTCCATCATCCTTGTAGCCTCTGTTGGACTCTCTCCAGTAGCTCCCTGTCCCTCTTGAACTGGGGATCCCAGAATACTCAAGATGTGGTCTCTCTAGGGCAGAGTAGAGGAGGGGGAAAAATGTTTCTTTACTTTGAGTTTTGAGGGCTTGTTAGAGGTCTGTAATTAGTGGTTTCTAGCTTCAGTTACCTGCATAACCTTGTTGTAAGTAATCTTTTTTCTTTTTTTCTTTTTTTTTTCTTTTTTTTTTTTTTTTTTTTTTTTCTTTTTTTTTTCTTTTTTTTTCCTTTTTTTTCTTTTTGGGTGCAAGATGTGGATGTACCCTGGTTGGCAGTTCAGAGTCTTCCAAGGTCAGAGTCCAATAAACTGGATAAATTTGAAGCCGAAGAAAGTTTTGTCACTGGTTTTACTAGCCCGGAACTGAAAGTGAGACCTGCAGCTGCCTCCAACCTTTGGCATCCAGAAAATGAGAAGACAGCAACAAAAACTTTGAAAGGGAAAAACGAAGATGCTAATAAATCCAAAGTTAAGGTTACTAAGCTCATGAAAACGATGAAACCTGAAACCACAAAAAAAGTTGTGAAGCAGAACTCTAAGGACTCTGTGGTCTTGGTGGGCTACAAGTGTTTGAAAAGCACAGCTCTGGAAGATGCCTCTCGAAGCTCAGAAGGCAGACCTGCATCCAATGCCAATGAAGGGCTGGACCCTGCATTCAGTACATTTCCTTGTGATACAAAGACTTGCAGCAGGCAAATATGTCAAAGAGAACTTCCATTTTTGCAATCTGGATCTGAGGAAAAGGCTGCCAAGACTGAAGGTGTCCAACCAGGTCCTCTTAGCCCCCTGCACTGTGAAAACGTGGCTGGGTTTGATAGGCTTACCATCTCCCAGACTGGCTCTGGAACTCTACAGGCAGATAGTGCTCTGCACCCCAGAGCTACACTTGAAGGTTATCACGGAGGTCAACCAGCTCCCTTGGGAGTCAGGACAATTGAGGTCAAACCAAGTCCTAAGGATCCCTATGAAGGGGAGAAGGTCACTGTGCACATCGGGGCGTGGGCTGAGCTTCCGCAAGATGGAGCGCAGGGAGAAAACCTGCAGCTACCAAACATTCAGTCCTCGGGATCTGGAAATGCACTGGCTTCTGCAGATCAGGAAGATGTCCCACACAGCAGCAACACCCTGACGAAAGTGAAGAGCAATCAGGCTGCTCCTGCCACTAAAGAAAATCAGCTTGCAGCAGACGCCGCCAAGGTGCCGGATGTCAGCGTAACCTGCACCTCCTCCAGGTTCTCAGATTCAGGGGTAGAAAGTGAGCCCAGTTCCTTTGCAACTCACTCCAACCCTGACCAGGTGTTTGAAAGCATCCAAGGCCAAAGTGCACATAACGGGGAGAGAGCATTTCCTCAGCTTTTACTCAAGCCAGACTGCGCTGTGAAAGCGGCGATAGAAAGCCACTGCACGGAGAGCACCAGCGCCGTGAGCGAGATCCAATCGTCCCTCACATCCATCAACTCCCTGCCCTCGGATGACGATGAGCTGTCACCTGATGAGAATTCAAAGATCTCTGTAGTACCCGAGTGCCAGCTAAGTGACAGTAAAACGATGTTAGATCTTGGAGCAATCGACTTGCCAAAATGTCCTGACAGTAAAAAAACCAACAGCACTTTGCAGCAGGAGTGCGTTGCGTTTTCAGGGCGCTTGGATAACAAAGCTCTGCCTGTACATTCCTCTCTCTCAGGAACAAAAGAGCTTTTAGGCTTAGCTGGGTCAGGTGAGGACATCAGCTCTGCCGATGTGAAAAGTTACAGCCCACAGGCAGAGCTTGGCACAGCCTGCAAGGCTGCTCAGGGTCCCGAAAGGGACCCTAATGCTGCAGGAGAAAGAGTTAAATTGAGTTTGGGAGCTGCTTGTGTGGGTGAGCAGTCTGCTCTTTCGGGTTCTTCATCTGGAAGTGCAGTGTATGAGGTTGGAAGAGCAAATGAAGGAAAACATAGTGAGCCTTCAGAGCTGAAGGAGACAGCCGAAGTAGCTCAAAGTGAAATTGGGACAGAGAATCCATCTCCAACCAGTAGTACTGACATAGTAAAGCAGGGACTTGTGGAAAACTATTTTGGCTCTCGAAGCAGCACAGACATTTCAGATATCTGGCCTCTGGACAACAGCAATCCTGTTAGCCCTCAGAAGGAAACGTATGAAAAGCAAATGGTTTGCTCTTCCCAGCAAGATGAGGAAGAGGAAGAGGAGGAGGAGGAGGAGGAGGAGGATCAAGAAATGATTGAAAACGGGTATTATGAAGAAACAGACTACAGCCTGCTAGATGGAGCTGCCAGTGCTGACCAGGACCACAGCTCAGCAGAAGACAGAGCTCTGAGGTCTGAAAGGATCGACGGTGGGCATCTGCGAGATGGAATGAGTGTGCCTCCTGTCTGTGCTCCTGGCTGTCTGTCCTTCCCTTCTGCCCTAAGAGACTCTCCTTGCAACGTGATCTGTTCTGCACGGAGTAAGTCTGATGCAATTACACAGCAGCCAGGCAGCACATCCTACAGCTCAGCTTCATCTGCTTCCTGGTATGAAAGCTCTCCAAAACCTCAAATGTTAGCGTAAGTGATTGTTTTAAACCAAGGGGGTTGCTGCTAGAAGGGATGTAGGTATGGGAAAGGAGCTTGGTTAGAGTGCCCCAAGGAATGTGGCACCTGGATTGCACCTGCTCAAGCAGCATCACGTTTCAGATGATGAGAAAGAAAGAGTCTGAGCATTTAAGTCACAGAATCATAGAATAAAATCATAGAATGGTTTAGGTTGAAAGGGACCTAAAAAAATCATCCAGTTCCAACTCTCTGCCACAGGCAGAGACACCTCCCAATAGAACAGGTTGCTCAAGGCCTCATCCAACCTGGCCTTGAACACCTCCAGGAAGGGAGCATCCACAACCTCCCTGGGCAACCTGTGCCAGTGTCTCACCACCCTCACTGGAAAAAATTTCTTCCTAGCATCCAGTTTCAGTCTCCCCTCTGCCACTTTAAACCCATTCCTCCTTGTCCCATCATTACAAGACCTTGTCAATAGTCCCTCCCCAGCCCTCCTGTAGGCCCCCTTCAGATACTGGAAGGCTACTACAAGGTCTCCTTCCTTCTGGTGTTGTCTTTTAATTCCATGTGCTTTGACAAACTTGAAATAAAGCACACAGTTCTTTTTTTCTTTTGTTCATTATGTTCCTTTAGGGGAAAAAAAATTATTTGGTGTTAAAGCAATGTTTTGAGCATAAATACGATGTTTTATGAAGGGGGAAATGTTAATACTAAGCATAAGGAAATGTGCTTTGAGTTTTAAAACAAAACCATTCTGTAACTGCCCAAATAGTGAGTTAGATGAAGCAGATGTTCAATGGGAGCCTCGGTTCTCAATCTTAACTTCAGGCAGTTTACACCTCAGAGAGCACAGTGGCCTGCAGTTTGGATGCTGCAGCTGCATGGACATGGGGTGTGGCAGCTTCCTGTGTTGCAGTGCAGGTGGCTATCAGGTAGCAGCTTAGATAGAAGAGAGACAAAACCCAGGAAAATGTTAAACGTGAGGAAAAGCCAAAAAAAAAAAAAGAAAGTGGTAAGCAGCTGAGAACAGGAGGAAGGTTTGAGCAGTGCTGGGGTAAAACAGGTTGAAGTGGACAGAGAAGTAACTTCTGAAATGCTGGAGGGTGGGTACTGGTGTGGAATGGGAGGGATGAAAAGCAGAGAACTATTTTTAGGCTGTTCTTGTAACATTAAAAGTGAACTCAGAGTAGAATCAAGCACTTGGCCTCGGGGAAAGCAGAATCTCCTGGAGTGTGGGATAACTGGGATTGGGAAGGGCACCATCTGCTCTGCAGAGAACAAACCTTGGTACATTCAGCTCAGGAGAGAGACCTTGGGTACAAACTAAATCACTTCTGCTGCAGAGTGATAAGACCAACTGCCTGCAGTGGCTTCTGTTGAGACTGACTTCACTGAGGCTCCCTCTTGCCAGTTAGCGAGGAATGAGCTAAGTGGGAAAAGAGAGAACAAAAAGTAGAATAGGAGGAGAGGAGTGAGCAGGCAGGAGATGATGGGACACAGCATGGGGCTGCTAGGGAGCACACAGAAGGTGGGGAAGGAGCATCAAGTTTGAAGTGCTGCAGGGAAGCTGATACACAGCAAATAAAGTAGGAAGGTCCTACACAATAAAACTAAGGGAAAGGGAAGAAAGGAAGGAACACAAGGCACTCCTAGCACGTAGGGAGCTCAGCTATTAGGAACCATACAGTTTACATCCTCAGATAATAAAGCAAAAGATCAGAGGTCTGCATCTGGGTTCTGCTGAATCAAGTTACCAATTCTTCAGCCTACCAGAGGGACTTCTGGTGAGCAGTTACAGCCCTGGCACCAGCTCTCTGGTGACGCAGGAAATAGGTTTTAAGTTTGACAGGGATTACCGAAAGTCAGTGAAAATCTCTGCCCTGACTTCTGGTTGGCTTTAATTGCAGGAATGTTGTTGCTGCAGTTAAGCAAAGCTGTTGCTTGCTCAAGAGCTAACCCAGGATTTTCAGTGATTTCAGAAACACCTCAGGGTTCACAGAGGTGTTCAAAGTGGAGGAGTCAGTAGAGCTTGATAGCTGGATCTTGCTATGTAGGAAAAAGGGCTTTAGGAAGCTGCAATAAAAAAGATTTTGAGGAGCTGGCTTGACGATAATAAATTGATAAATCTGTTTTCCTTTGTGTCAGTTACATAGAAGACAAAGCAAAAATAAAGTAGAAAACTGTATCCTGGGAGACTGCTCTGAGTAAAGTTTGATTTATTATAAATATGGTTTTGTTCCAGTTTCCTGCAGGCTAAAGAAGAATTGAAACAACTAAAACTTCCTGGATTTATGTACAGTGATGTTTTCAAACTGGCTTCTTCAATACCTTATTTCAGCATGGAAGAGGATGACTGTTCAGAAGAAGGAATACATCTCATAGTCTGTGTCCATGGCCTGGATGGTAGGCTGGGGAATGTGACATTGAGTGAGGCAGCAGTTCAGGTTTATCCTTGGGTTCAGCTTTTGTCATCTGAACTCTGAAGGGAACCTCTCTGAGATAGTCACTGGAGGGAAATGGGAATCTGACTTTCTACTGCTACATCTGGCAGCCTGTTTCACAGACTCATTTACATTCAGGATTTTATGTAACATTTGTCTTCAGTAAAATTTTTGTGCACATAAACCCATTTTCTCTTGGAATTGTGAAATCATAGAATGGTTTGGCTTGGAAGGAACCTTAAAGATCATCTAGTTCCAACACCCTGCTATGGGCAGGGACACCCACCACTAGAGCAAGGCCTTGAGCAACTTTATAGAATTATAGAATCATAAAATGGTTTGGGTTGGAAGGGACCTTAAAGATCATCTAGTTCCAACCCCCTGGTACAGGCAGGGACACCTTCCACTAGGGCAGGTTGCTTGAGGCAGCCTGAAGTGTTGAGTCCTTCATACAAGTTCTGTCCCATTGCTAACATTTGCAGCAAACCCTCATTCTCTAATTGAGGCAGAAATGGTACTCTTGAATCAAAAGAATACAAGATCATTGCTGTTGGGAAATCTTCAGGATGTGCTTTAGTGGTGACTTGGCAGTGCTGGGACAAAGGTTGGACTGGGTGATCTTGAGGGTCTGTTCCACCCAAAGATATTCTGTGATTTGTTGGCTTGGGTACCACTCTAAATGTATCTATCTGCTAACAACCCACTCTGCCCTTTTATTTCACCAAAATATCTACAACTTGCCCTTATTCCTTGCTCCTTAAGCTAGCTCTGAGTTCTTTAATTGACTTTTATCACAATGAAGTCTTCAATACTTCGGTGTTCAGGGTGCTGTGTATCTGTAGGATGCTAAGACCAAAAGGGACAGGACTTCCTAAACCCATGTCTGTGTTGAGTGTCACTTTGCCCCATTTTGTCACCATTTTTGGCTTTGCAGTTTACAGCTTCCCTGAATTTTAATTAGGGCTGAGGATATCCTTAGCTGTGTTTAAATATAAAGCAAGTTCATTTGAGTCTTCTAAGGGCTTTTAGTGCAAGTTCACTTCACAGTCTCTAACTCTTGATTGTTTTCTCCTGTTAAGGTAACAGTGCAGATCTCAGATTGGTGAAGACTTACATTGAGCTGGGGCTACCTGGAGGGAGGATAGATTTCCTGATGTCTGAAAGGAATCAGGTACTTGCCAACAGAACCTCAGCTGTGCAAAGCAGTGACCAGTGCACATCTTCAGATGTGGCACTTTGCTGGCACTGTCACCTCACAGCTCACCACATTGCTCTCTCTGTTCATTGTTTCCTCACGGAATCCATGATTGGATTTGACTGGTCTTGTGGCTTGCATTAAAGTCAGTGCAAAACTTAGAGTGGTGTTGAAGGGAGTGATCTAAGGAGTGACATTTATTGGTGCCATTTCTTCATGTGTATGTGTGTGTGCTGCTGTCTCCTAAGTTCTCAGTAGTCACTTAGGAGTGTAGACAAAATCCCTTCTGTATTGGTGGAAATGGTGCTGGTGAGAAGTGATGTGGCAGGAAGGGAGAGGTGCCACTGAGACATACAAAATACCTGCCTTTTGGTCTTCTCTCACTCTGCTGCTGGCAACTTTGGTCAATTTTATGGTTTTCAGATAGGGTAAACATGACAGAAGAGTGATTTTTAAGCTTTGGGTGTGTGTTAGGCATGCTTTGGGGATGGATTAGACCAAAGAGGCTTTTCAGGAGCTCCAACAAAAAGGTTCATGTAGCCTGTGTCTGGATTGTTGCTAGAATGCTTTGTGACACAGACTGGGCAGGCACCAAGCCATTCTTTCTCCTCCCTAGCCCTGGGGGTTTTGATAGTCAACAGTTCTGAAACTGTCTGGTTTGGGAGTTCCTTTGAGAGCACTGGTCCTAGTAGCTACTGGCTGGACTTTTCTCCCTGGATGTTTTCATTTCCAGTTTCCACAGCATACAGCTGAGATTAATGCTGCAGTTCATACACATCAGTAACTCAGCTGCAAACAAGGACACATCAACTAATCCCTCTAAAGCCTGGTTTGGAGAAAAAATGGTTAATCATTCCCTGTTTTGCACTTCAGCTAATGAAGTATTTTATAAATAGGTATAATTTCTCCCTCAGGAGGCAGCTGAGGGAAACTTAGTCCATCCACTATTACTCAGGATCACATGTGAGACAGTTTGTGGCCATCCATGATGTCCTTCCCTGCCCACTTTCAAACTTCTAGTCATGTAAAACAAGATGATAAGAACTAGACAGGGCATTTTAAGGTGCATGTGCACTATGGACTTAGAAAATGCTACCCTGCTGTTTTCCATCCATTCCTTGCTTTCCTAAGACACCTGATACAGAATACAGCTATGTTCAGGGCTCTTTTTCCCTGATGTGCATTTCTTGCCATTTTATCACCCAGACATGCAGTACAAGAAGATTCTTCTCAAATTCTGGTCAGTTCTGGCTTTTGCTATCCTGAATATTTGGGTTTATCTACAAACTCTGCCATCTCACACCTCCTCCTTCCCTTTGCCAGCTCATTCATCAATATATTGAACACAGCAGAACTGAGCACAGATCCTTTGGAACTTGTGTTGAGCTGTTTTAGGCAGCCTTTGCCTACCTCTTTTTTAATGCCTACCTGCTAATCACTGTAGAGACTCAGCTATGAAATGGGAATAAGGTTTTACAGAGTTGTTTTCTTTGGAGTAAACGGTGCTAACATAGATTCTTTCTGCTGCTGCAGCAGTTGTCTCATTTTTATTCCAGGGGCAGCGTGATTTAGTTGTGAATGTGCAGTTTGCTCTCCTGTTTCACCGCAGATAAGGTTATGTATAGAGGAAAGCTGAGGAGCGAGGCTGGCTGTGTAATGCTAAGATTTGTTTTGCTGTATTAGAAGAAAATGGGTCTTCCAGTACAATGGGTATCACTTTATTCCATGTGCCAGTAAAGAAAAAATGGGGGGGGGGAAAAACAATAGCTAGCTGTAGTGTTTGTAATGTGGATGCTTGTGTTTGTGTGCTGGTGATCAAAACACTGGAGGCTAAGGATTCAGAGTGAATGCAGGATGTGTATTGCTGCATTAGAAAATAGAGCTATTGGTTGCTTACTTCTTTTGTTTTGCAGAACGATACCTTTGCTGATTTTGATTCCATGACAGATCGCCTTCTAGATGAAATCATCCAGTATATACAAATTTATAACCTGACCCTTGCAAAAATCAGGTAAGGTCCCTCCTGTACCACTTAGAGACATCAAACTAGAGCCCTGCAAGGGCTTGAGCAACTTTGTAGAATTATAGAATCATAAAATGGTTTGGGTTGGAAGGGACCTCAAAGATTATCTAGTTCCAGCCTCCTGGTACAGGCAGGGACACCTTCCACTAGGGCAGGTTGCTTGAGGCAGCCTGAAGTGTTGAGTTCTTCATACAAGTTCTGTCCCATTGCTAACATTTGCAGCAAACCCTCGTTCTCTAATTAAGGCAGAGACATCAAACTAGAGCCCTGCCTCGTGCTGAAACCGTCATGCTCAGGAGCAGGCCCAAAGAGAGAAAGGAAAGAGAAATTCAGGGAAGGGGGAGGAGGACAAAGAGGAAAGAGGGAAATTCCCACTTAAAGAAGTCTGCACAAGATTGTAAGCTCTTCTCAGCCTTGTTGGTGGGGTTAAAGAAGAGCTCAGTGCGGTATGGAAGGAGCTGTTGTCCTGTGCTTCCTCACAGATTCACAGAATGGTTTGGGTTGGAAGAGACCCTAAAGATTATACAGTTCCAACCTCCCTGCCATGGGCAGGGACACATCCCACCAGCCCAAGATGCTCAAGGCCTCATCCAACCTAGCCTTGAACACCTCCAAGGAAGGGGCATCCACTCTCACTGGCAAGAATTTCATCCCTATATCCAGTCTAAATCTGCCCTTCTCAAGCTTCAATCCATTCCCTCTCATCCTTTCACTACCAAGGTTTGTAAGAAGTCCCTCTCCAGCTTTTCTGTAGCCCCCTTCAGATACTGAATTGCAGCTGAGGTCTCCCTGAAGGAGGGAGACCTCTTTTCCAGGCTGAACAGCCCCACCTCTCTCAGCCTGTCTTTGTAGGAGAAGTGCTTCAGCCCTCTGAGCATCTTTGTGGCCCAGCCATACCCATTCAAGTTTTGAGTAGCTGTGAGGACGGAAGCCTTTCCAGCTCATGACACAGCTAGGAAATAAAGCACATGCTCTTAGAGTGTAGTTTCAAAAGCTATTTTCCCCATGTCAGGTCTTTGCTGGTTTTCTGGTGACCTGTAGTGGACTTCACCCTCAGTGGGATTATGCAACTGGACATCCTCTTCCCTAAGTAATTGACTCACAAAAGAAAGAAGAAGTCATTGGTAGTGCTATGTAGATGTTACAACATCTGCTCATTGTTTTTGAGGGATATTTTAATTAATTTTCCTTTCTTCCACGAATTGTGATGGGTGGACAGTGGGTTGCATTTGTTAGCACAGAAGAGTGAGGTTTGACTGTGATCTGAATGAGGAGAGCTGTGCCACAGAAACCCTCCAATATCACTTGAGTACTTCAGTGTCTGAATTGATCTCTGTTATTGCAGAGCTGACAGCATTGCCACCTGCTGTTGGGAGCTGCAGTCCACCACTGCAGGTATCTGTCTGCAGCAGAATGGGACATGGGTTTGTCCTGCACTTCCACAAGCCTTTTCAAAGGGTTTTCCTTCTCTCTATGCAGATTTGGGAGTTTGATAGCAGGCACCTCAGATACACAAGGCTGGAGTCCCATCCATCTGCCCCCTGGAGAAACAACTAAATGTAGTATTCTCCTGGCAGGCAGATACTCTTCAGTTGCCTCCCTCAAACTGATCATCACTTATCTTGGTCCAGCTGTTAAGCAGATTTGAGATGTTGTTTCTATTTTAAAGTAATCACATCCAGTTAAGTAATGATTTTTCTCCTTATAGGATTACTCTGGAATCCTTCACTGTCTCAGTGATTCTCACACAGTGCTGCTACTTGTACTGAGTGCCAGCACAAACCAAAGTAGTGATTTATTCACTCATGCTACAGCTCACCAAATATTTCCTGAAGCCTTGGTGCTAAGAGAAACAAATCCAGAAATAATCACAGAATGGTCTGGGTTGGAAGGGACCTCCGAAGGTCATCCAGTCCAACCCCCTCTGCAGTCAGCAAGTCAGCAGGGACATCCTCAACTAGATCAGGTTGCCCAGAGCCCTGTTGAGCCTCACTTTGAATATCTCCAGGGATGGGATCTCAATTACCTCCATGGGCAACCCGTTGCAATGTTACACCACTCTCATGGTGCAGAACATGTTCCTAGCATCCAATCTTAATCTGCTCTAGTTTGAAGCCATTTCCCATCTCATCCTGTCACTGCAGGCCTTTGTAAACAGTCTCTCTCCAGCCTTCTTGTAGACCCCCTTCAGGTACTGGAAGGTTGTTATTAGGTCTCCCTGGAGCCTTCTCTTATCCAGCCTGAACAACCACTGGTTTGAGTGGGATATACACCCAGAAATCATCTGGAGTTTGAGTGGGAGATGCAGGTGGATGGAGAGTTTGTTTTCATTAACTTTCCAAGAGTGATGTATAAAATAATTGTAGAGGAGCTCTGAAGCATGTTTGTAAGCAGTTTGGGAGACATGGACAAGCTGTGTTTTGTGTCACCTGAAATACAGACTGCTGAATGAAAACTCAATAATGCTCTGCCTCTGCTTTTCCAGTGTTTTATGACACCAGCTTTATTTTTCTCTGGGTTTTTTTTCCCCTTCTCTTTAAACAGCTTTATTGGACACTCACTAGGTAACTTAATAATCCGTTCAGTGCTCACAAGACCTCGATTTAAATATTACCTCAACAAACTCCATACCTTCCTGTCTCTCTCTGGACCACACCTCGGTACTCTCTACAACAGCAGTGCTCTTGTTAACACAGGTAAAGTTTTCTTTCACTACTGTCAGTTTAGGGGGGACTTTTATCTTTGAAATCAATATGTGGTGCACACTTCTGCATTGCTTTGGTGATGAGAGTTCACTGTCTTAAGATGAGAGACCTTAGAGCTGCCTTCCAGTACCTGAAGGGATCCTACAGGAAGGCTGCAGAGGGACATTTTTTAAAGGTGTGTGGTGATAGGACAAGGGGGAATGGTTTGAAGCTGAGGGAGAGCAGGGTTAGACTGGAGTGAAGGAAGAGTGGTGAGACTCTGGAATAGGCTGACCAGGGAGTTTGTGGCTGCATCGTGCCTGGAGGTGTTGAAGGACAGGTTGGATGAAGGCTTGGGCAGTCAAATCTAGTTTAGAGGTGTCCCTGTCCATGGCAGGGAGATTGGAGTAGGTGATCTCTGAGGTTACTTCCAACCTGGTCTTAAACACTTCCAGGGATGAGGTGTCCATAGCTTCTCTGGGCAGCCCCTTCCAGTGTCTGAGAACAATTTCTTTCAGATATTTGAATCTGTGTCTGAATCTGACCCAATTCACCCCAAAGTAATTTTGCTTTTAGAAAGTGCAGTTTAGCAGGATACAGGCAGGGAGGGCTGTTTGCTGCTTTATATCACCACCAGCAAATGACTTTCACTTAATTCAAGGTAAAGCTCTCAAAGTATAATCCAGAAAAATGAAGATTCCTGGAATATAGTTAAAGACACTTCAAAATGTCCTTTTTTTATACAATAGTCTTCTTCTGTATTTCAAGCTCTGAAGATTTTAGAAGATGCCAAGATAATAAATGCTGGGTGCTGAAGTCTAAATGACTCTTCTCTTTCACTGCTAATAAATTGCCATTTAATCAATATCTATTTTCTTGGAGAACTGAATCAACACACAAAAACATTCTTGAGGCTTCTGAGGGCTTGCTGGCAGGCTTGAGGAGGGAAGGAAGATGATCTGGGATTAATTAATCTCATTGTCTAATGAAGAGGGCCCAACATGAGAGAGAATGTTCTACTGAGGTATTCCTCCAAAGAAAATTCTGCTTCCTTTTGTAAAGTGCCACTTAATGAATTCCAGTGGGTTCTAGAAAGTGATGTTTGGAAATCTGAGGAGCAGGGCTTGGTGCTACAAATCTGAGCATTAAAATGGTCTTAAAGTCTAAAAATTATTAAAATAGAGTTTGTGTATTTCCTTGTGGCTGACATACTTATGTGCTGTCTCTCTTGGCAAGCATAGTAGGCTGACATGGAAATATTGCCCTTCATGTTTGATGCATAAACAGGAAAGAGGAACCCAAAAGGAATAGTTCTGGGCTTGACAATGCTGACAGGGAAAAAGCTAATACATGAGGCTAAATATATGAACTTTACATATTTGACTCACATTGAATGAGTCTTCCTGTTCTGTTGTGGCTCTATACTGACGTTGTACCTAACAATGCAGGGCTGTGGTTTATGCAGAAATGGAAGAAGTCTGGGTCTTTGTTGCAGCTGACCTGTAGAGACCATTCAGATCCACGCCAAACCTTCCTATACAAACTCAGTAAGAAAGCAGGTAAGCTTTGGAGGTCTTTGCTTTAGGAGTCTTTGCTTTGAGGATCCTTGCTTTGGTACTTTATCTTTGAAAGCCACCATATAGAAATGTGACCAGGAAACCTAGAAATAATTAAAATCATAGAATGGTCTGGATTGGAAGGGACCTCCAAAGGTCATCCTGTCCAACCCCCTCTGCAGTCAGCAAGGACAGGCTCAGCTAGATCAGGTTGCTCAGGGCCTTGTTGAGCCTCACCTTGAATATCTCCATGGATGGGGTCCTAACCACCTCCCTGGGCAACCTGTTCCAGTGTGTCCTCACTGTAAATAACTTGTTCCTAACATCCAATCTAAATCAGGGGGAAAATTTGTCTTTTAAATGAATGTGTGGTGCACATTTCTGAATTGCTTTGGTGATGAGATTTCACTTTCATAAGATGAGAGACCTTAGAGCTGCCTTCCTACCTGAAGGGATTATACAGGAAGGCTGCAGAGGGACTTTTCATAAGGATGTCTAGAGAGCAGAGAAGAGGGAATGGTTTGAAGCTGAGGCAGAGCAGGGTTAGATTGGATCTTAGGAAGAAGTTCTTCAGTATGAGGGTAGTAAGACTCTGGGAGAGGCTGCCCAAGGAGGTGGATGCTTCCTTCTGGGAGGGTGTTCAAGGCCAGGCTGGATGAGACCTTGAGCCAAGTCCAGTTGAGAAGTGTCTCTGCCCCATGGCAGATGATCTCTTAGGTCCCTTCCAACCTAATCTATTCTAAGATACTCTATAAATCACAGAATGCCAGGTTGGAAGGGATCATCTGGTTGAACCTTTCTGGATGATAGTGCAGTTCAAATGAGCACCCTCTTAGGCTGAGTTTCTTTTAATTCCTATTTAAGAAAGCCAGGGAAAACAAAAATCCATTTTGAAATGGATTCCATTTTGAAACTGAAATAGTTGGTATTTGTCCCAAAACTTATATATACATTATATTCCTACATAAATTTATTATATATTAATTATACCCATATATTAGAATGTATTAATTAACTTTATATATATATAAATTATGTGTTATTTGAT
>VWZI01016948.1:383321-506509 GCA_013396835.1 Psilopogon haemacephalus | reverse complement strand
ATTTTATATATTAATCTATATTACTAGTTACATATATATATTAATTATATTAGACTATATTAATCATATTGGAATATATTAATTATTTTGTACAAATTGTCATGGAATTTGCTCTAATGGGTACCTTTTCCTCTTTCTCTGTAGGTCTTCATTACTTCAAGAACATTGTGTTGGTAGGATCTCTGCAGGATCGTTACGTTCCTTATCACTCAGCTCGCATTGAGATGTGTAAAACAGCTTTAAAGGATAAACAATCAGGTAATGAATCCTAGGATGGCTTAGGTTAGAAGGAACCTTAGAGATCATAGAATCAGAATGGTGTAGGCTGGACGGATTTAAAGGTCCCCCCCAGTCCCGCCCCCCTGCCATAGGCAGGGACACCTCTCACTAGAACAGGTCACTCAAGGCCTCATCTAACTTGGCCTTGAACACCTCCAGGGAGGGAGCAGCCACAAACTCCCTGGGCAACCTGTGCCAGTGTCTCACCACCCTCACTGCAAAGAACTTCCTCCTAACATGCAGTTTAAATCTCCTCTCTGCCACTTTAAACCCATTACCCCTCATCCTGTCATTACAAGACCTTGTCAATAGTCCTTCCCCAGCCTTCCTGTAGGCCCCCTTCAGATACTGGAAAGCCACTCCAAGGTCTCCTCGAAGCCTTCATTTCTCCAGGCTCCCCACCATGAGTAGAGACACCTCTCAACTAGCCTCTGGTGCTCAAGATCTCACCCAGCCTGGCCCCCAGTCAGGAGACATCGATGATTTGTGGAGCTCCCTTCCAACCTCCGTGATGCCGTGAAGTGTTCTTTATTCCTGGGAATTCACACACTTTTTCATCTTCCTCTCCAGGACCAATTTATGCTGAAATGATCCAGAACCTGCTCCTGCCAGTTCTTCAGAAGAAGGAGTGCAATCTGGTTCGCTACAACGTGATCAACGCACTGCCCAACACGGCAGACTCGCTGATAGGCAGAGCCGCGCACATCGCTGTCCTGGATTCGGAAATCTTCCTCGAGAAATTCTTTCTCGTTGCTGCCCTCAAATATTTTCAGTAGAGAAAATAAACAAAAACAAAAACCTTGGTTTATTACCTCATTAACGGATGAATCAAATAATGTGTGGTATTAAAAGTCTAGCTGCAGCTGTATTTTAAGAGATATTTATACTTTTTATATGGAAGATAATTTATATCATCCACACTTAGGGCTTTTTAACATCAACTTTTACTTTCTAGGTAATGTGGCTGTGCAATATTTTTTTTTTTTAATTTTTTGTTTCTTTTTACTTTTCTATTACTTTTTTTTTCTTTTCCCCTTAATTTTGGGTACCTACTTATTT
The DNA here is from genome assembly GCA_013396835.1 of Psilopogon haemacephalus. Lineage (NCBI taxonomy): Eukaryota > Metazoa > Chordata > Aves > Piciformes > Megalaimidae > Psilopogon > Psilopogon haemacephalus. Next base: position 505,171 of record VWZI01016948.1, on the reverse strand, counting down.
GGAGATGAAAGCACAGTGCGTGGGTTTGGTTGGTTTATTTCTCAGCTCTTAGACGACAGAATTCAATGTTACTTGGTTCCATTTTCTTTTTTTTTTCCCCTCCAAGAGGTTTTAGATGTGGAAATAAATCAGATTTTTAAATTCTAAGGAGGTCTTAAGCTTTCATTTGTTGTATTTTAGCACTGTAGGAAGTTGAAACTGGAAACACAACGAGCTGCTGAAATACTGGAGGTTTGAGAATTGCTTTGTCCCTGGGTCTTGTCAAGACTTCACCACAGCTTAGCACTTCCCTACCAAGTCCTTCTCCTCGACGGTAAATAGCCTGCAGGAGGAGATTTTCTACTGATCTCAGAACCGTGGTAGTTTACACGCTGAGTTTTCTTACTGGAACACTTCAGTTTTCAGAAGCAAATGGCACCTGAGGATCTTTGAATGTTGAGTGACAGCTGCCTTCCAATCGTCGAGGTCTGAAGATGGCTCCCTCCTCTGTCGGTTCTCCGGGTGAACGTGGACAGTTTTACACAGACTTCCTTCCTTCTGTCTGCATCAAAGAAGTAAATGGTAGAAATTTCTGCAATACTTTTATCAATTACAAGCAATTTTTAAAATACTGTTCAGATGTTTTATTGACTACAAAGCATTGTAAATATGAATCAAGAACAGGACAATCTTGTAAACTTGACCTGTCCAGTGACATAGACAAAAGGGTTTTGATACACAGGAATGTCCAAGGTCTACTGACTTTCTACTGGTGCTGCACAGCATTAAGTTGGGGTTCTCCTTCCTTCCCTTTTCCCTGTTTCAAACTGAAGTTGGGGGAGGGGGGAGGGAAAGAGTTCCTTGTGCATTCACTAATTGTTTTTTTTGCAAACTAGAGACTGGTTGTATACTGCATGTTTCTTTTTAGCCTTGTGTTATTGCATCTGCTGTTAATAAAATGAACAAACGGCTCTAATGGAAGCAATTAAAGAAAGCAAAACCTTCTGCTAATTACCAAAATTCTGGGGAGGTTTTATTTTTTTCATATAATTAATAATTTTGTATTGATATGAACATAGCAATGAACAGAGCAATAAGAGTTTATAATGAAGTNTCCTGCTCAAATGAGCATTTACAGCTTGGCAATGGACACTTAAAAAGAGCCTTTTATTAGAATCCTGTGTCCTTATGACACAAAAATCTCTTCCCACTATAACAATGTCTGCTTTCATTAACTATTATTTATTAATAATTTCTTACTATGATGGTGTTATTAAGTTCTAAATATTTAAATTACCTTCTGGCATCTCAATTGTCTTTTGTTTCACATTGTAATAGTAGTTGGCTAAGTGGCTGAATTTCGAGTGCCAGTTTAGAGAGGTAGGTCTACAAAATGTTCCTTGATTCGTAATGAGGAAGCAGAAGCACTCTCAGCACATAAGTATTGATTCTGTCACTACTGAAACACGTCTGTCTTGCTGCATCTCTCTGGAAATCCCACAGTGGGAAGCATGCATCTGTGGTTAGCAAAGCAGAAATACCCTGCCAGAAGCACTGAAGGGCTTAGGTTGGAAAGGATCTCAGAGATCTACTCCAGCCTCATTCCCATAGGCAGGGATGCCTCTCAGCTAGACTCAAGGCCTCATCCAACCTGGCTTTGAACACCCCCAGGGAGGAGGCAGTCACAACTTCCCTGGACAGCCTATTCCAGAGTCTCATCACCCTTGTGTTGAAGAACTTCCTAAGATCCAGTCTAACCCTTACTCTCCCTTAGCTTCAAACCATTCCCCCTTGTCCCATCTCTAGACACCCTTATGAGAAGTCCCTCTGCAGCCTTCCTGCAGGATCCCTTCAGGCATTGGCAGGCAGCTCTGAGGTCCCCCTAGAGCCTTCTTTCCAGGCTGCACGCACCTAGCTTCCTCAGCCTGTGCTCACAGCAGAGCTGCTCCAGCCCTTGGAGCACCTTTGCGGCCTCCCGTGGACTCACTCCAGCAGCTCTGTGTCCTTCCTGTGCTGGAGCCACCAGAGCTGAGGCAGGATTGAAAGTGAGGTCTGGGCAGAGCAGAGCCAAGGGTCACAATCCTGCCCTGCTGCCCACACTCCTCTGGCTGCAGCCCAGCACACAGCTGCCTGCTGGGCTGCATGAGGGCACTGCTGGCTCCTGGGGAGCTGCTCAGCACCCCCAAGGCTCTCAACCCACTCTGCACCCAGCCTGGCTTCGTGCCATTTTTGTATTTACCAACGTTCAGTTTTCTTACCTCATCAGCCACAGGAACCAGAAGTAAATCAGTCAGGAGTTGAAAGTGAATTTTGCACTTTTACAGCTGTACATTAAAGGAAGACTAGGAAGGAAAAAAAAAAATTTAAAAAAAGTTTTGAAGACACTCCCAGCTTATTTTGAGGCAGAACAGTTCCTAAGGAGTCTTACTTTGCCATTTCATCCTTACCATTACAGATTGCACTTCAGAATGATCGTTCATAGACCGTATGAAGTGGTTTAGGAGCAGAGCTTATTATGACTCGGTGTCTGCAGACAGCAGGGTGTGTTTTGAAGGCAAGGACTTCATGATAGTTTATTGAGCAGGGTAAGATCTGTGTGGTTTTTCTTGCTGCTTTTGGGTAGAAGATTCCCCCCCACCCCCCGCCCCGTGCATAAGCCTCCGATATTCCTCTTTATTCTCCTCGGATCCAGAGGCTGTTAGAATTTAAAAAAAAAAAAAAATTGCCATTCTTTTTGGTCGTTAATGTTCAATTAAACAGGTTCTAAAAAGCTGAGCGGGGAAATGTCGCACGTAAGGCAGTCAGTTAAATTTAATCACTTGGAGTGTGCAGGCGCTGCCAGATGCAGCGCAGTAAACTCAGCCGAGCAGCGCTGCTGCTGCTCATCTACCCACGGATATTTACTTTCCTTAAACGCTTCAGATGTGCACACAAAATGCCATTTAGGACTCCAGTCTGAGTTAAAGTCAACTCCCGCCGTTCACTAGTTGCGGGCAGAGTGATTTCGATTCTGGTTTGCTGGAGAAGGCGAAGAGTGACAAAAAGCAGGCGCTGCCGTATTGAAGACATTAAGTGGAGCTAATGTAAGCGGAGCTGCTCTGGGTGAGCCCGGGCGTTGTTTACCCCAGGGCAGGTTCCTTGTCGGCACTGAGAGTGACGCAGCCTTCGTTCGGCAGGTACCAATCAGCGCGGCCGCAGGCGCTGCCCTGGCCGGGGCCTCGTTTCCCGCCTCGCCCCTTCGGCCAGCGGGGCCGGGCGCAGCTGGGGCCAGTGGTGGGCGGTGATAGGCCGCGCTCGCCCCGCCCCTGCCCGCCCCAGGGCCTCGTTTCCCGCCTCGCCCCTTCGGCGAGCGGGGCCGGGCGCAGCTGGGGCCAGTGGTGGGCGGTGATAGGCCGCGCTCGCCCCGCCCCTGCCCGCCCCAGGGCCTCGTTTCCCGCCTCGCCCCTTCGGCGAGCGGGGCCGGGCGCAGCTGGGGCCAGTGGTGGGCGGTGATAGGCCGCGCTCGCCCCGCCCCTGCCCGCCCCAGGGCCTCGTTTCCCGCCTCGCCCCTTCGGCGAGCGGGGCCGGGCGCAGCTGGGGCCAGTGGTGGGCGGTGATAGGCCGCGCTCGCCCCGCCCNCCGCTGGGGCCGGTGGTGGGCGGTGATGGGCCGCGCTCGCCCCGCCCCTGCCCGCCCGTCTCCGCCTTGTGCGGCTGCGCCGCGGACCCTTCACGGGTCTCGGGTTGGTGTCGCCATGGCTCTGCGGCTGCTGCTCGGAGCGCCCAGGCCAGCGAGTAAGAAACGGGCGGAGGGCGGGAGGGGCCTGGCTTGGCGGTCTGAGGGGCTCCTCCGCTTCTCCCCCTCCCCTGGGGGCGGCTGCCGGCGCTGTGGGGCTGCCGAAGGGCGTCCAAGATGGCGGCGGGCGGGCGCAGGCCCGCGGATGACCTCCGCTTCTCTGCCCCACGGCAACTCCACGGGGCGGGATGGAGGTGGGGGGGACACGGGTTTGTTCCTTCCATGCCCTCTGGCACACTCTTTTTTTTTTTTTTTTTTTTTTTTTCCTTTTTTTTTTTTTTTTTTTGTCTCCTTTCTCGTTACTAGTCTTTTTTTCCTGAAAGGGCGAACTCGCCGCTATCAAAACCTTGTTGTCGATTCCAGAAGTTGTGGAATACTATATATGAACATTTTCTTATATCAGTATTTTTCTATATATTAATAGCTTTCCCCATGCTGCAGGCTTACTGCTGTTAAACCTTAACCGTTGATTCCAGAAATTGTGGAATATTAGATAAACTTTCTGATGCTAATATTCTAGACATTCATCTCACCTGGATATTAGCATTTTTTTCTGATAATGCAGGCCCATTGCAATTAGACTTAATGATTGATTACAGAAGTTCTGGGATATTGTATATTTCCTGCTATTAATGTCCTAGATACTAATATTTTCTAGGTAGTACTTCTGAAAATGCAGGCCTTTTGCTATCAAAGCTCATGATTGATTGTAGAAGTTCTGGGATATTGTAGATTTCCTGCTATTAATATCCTACATACTAATATTTTCTGGGTGCTACTCCTGGTAATGCAGACCTCCTGCTACCAAACCTCATGATTGATTGCAGAAGTTCTGGGGTATTGTATATTTCCTTATATTAATATTTTCTAGGTAGTACTTCAGATAATGCAGACCTATTGCTATCAAACCTCATGATTGAGTGCAGAAGTTCTGGGTTATGTATATTTCCTGCTATTAATATCCTAGATACTAATATTTTCTAGGTAGTACTTCTGATAGTGCAGACCTCTTGCTAGCAAACCTCATTATTGATTGCAGAAGTTGTGGGATGTTGTAAATCTCCTGCTATTAATACCCTAGATATTAATATTTTCTAGGTAGTACTTCTGATAGTGCAGACCTCCTGCTATCAAACCTCATTATTGATTACAGAAGTTCTGGGATGTTGTAAATCTCCTGCTATTAATACCCTAGATACTCCTGTTTTCTGGGTACTACTACTGATAATGCAGGCCTATTGCTATCAACTTCATTATTGATTACAGAAGTTCTGGCATATTGTCTATTTCCTGCTATTAATATTCTAGATATTAGTATTTTCTGGGTACTATTTCTTCTGATAATGCAGACCTGTTACTATCAGACCTCATGATTGATTCCAGAAGTTTTGGAATACTCTATAGAAATATGCTTTCCTGGTAATCCTGTTCTGTATGTTAATATTTTCTAGCTGTTAGTATTCTTTATGATATTGCAGGCCTGCTGTCAAGCCTCTCTTGAGTCCAGAAGTTTTCTTTCTTTACTGTTAGTGTTCTGTGCCCTTTCTGTGAGAAAATTCAGGAGGTTTGCCCATGGAAGAGCTGAGGCTGGAGGACAAATAAAGTAGCTTATATATATCATGGTCTGTGGACCACTGCAAAAGACTTGGATGCAATGGATGTTGGCAGTGCAGTAGCTGTAGTGACTTGGAATTATCACCTGCTTTCCAAAGTCAGCTATTGAACTAATAAACTGGATCACTTTGTCACATCTGGTAAAGAATGAGGGAGTGAAAGATCAGTTTGCAGAATGTGGCTTACTGATAATCGTTAATTTCAGCTCCAGAGGTACTTAATGTTGAACTTTGGCCGCCTCTGTGCCAAGGAGACTGTCTTGGTCAACAAGATCAAGTATGGTAAACAGGAGAATGGATTTTGCTGACTGAGAGAATCTATTTCCTATCGATGCCTTAATCTGAGTTTTGTCTGACCTTGGACTAGGATAGCAGCTTTGGTTTAATTCTTTTTGCTATCCTTCCAGTTTGCTGGAATGGCAAGATGCTTGGCAGGTGTAGAGACATCTAATGTATGCAGGAGGATGAGATCCTTCACTGTTGATGAGCCATTGTGGCCTGTTCAGAGCCCAAAAGGAAATAAACTATTCCTTTGGGCCATTGGCAACAGCTGGCAGGCATAACACAGTTTGCGTGGCTGAAGGGTTTCATGCTAAGGTTGTGGTAGTTTAGAATACATGAATATGGTGATTCTGGGAATGTAGCTGGGTTGTTGGTTGGTGAGTCAAATCCCTGCTGCTTGAGAAGGTGTCCTGATGCTCCTGTAGCAATGTACAGTGATGGTTCTTTCAAGTGCCTTGTAGCCAGGCAGGTACAGGGAGGATTTGTAGCTGTATTTTCCTTCTTCAGTCAAGTCAGAGCTGCTTTAGGCAACATGTCCACGTGTTTTTAGAGGGTACTTTGTGGGCACTGTGGGCTTTTTAACCAGCTGCAGCAATAGCAGTCATTCGGAGAGAACTTCCTAAGGAGGGTTGGACTTGTTCATGACTCTGGAATTGCAGCTTTATGTCTGTGTACCTCCATTTTTCTACTGCTTGAAAGAACCTGAGTATGGATATTAGTAGGTTTTTCTACATGGAGGCCTTTAAAGGAAAAAAAAATAGCAAAGGTTATGCTTTTAATTAAAGCTGGAGCATGTCCAGAGAAGGGCCATGGGGATGATCAGAGGGCTGAAGCTCCTTGCCTGTGAAGACAGGCTAAGAGAGTTGGGGTGGTTCAGTTTGGAGAAGGCTCCAAGGAGACCTTATTGTGGCCTTTCAGTACCTGAAGGGGACTACAAGAAAGCTGGGGAGGGACTTTTTAGGCTGTTAGGTAGTGATAGGAGTGAGGAGAATGGGACTAAACTGGAAGTGGGTAGATGGAGATTTGATGTTAGGAAGAATTCTTCAGCATTCTGAGGGTATTGAGACACTGGAACAGGTTGCCCAGGGAGGTGGTGGAAGCCTCATCACTAGAGGTGATCAAGGCCAGGCTGGATGAGGCTCTTAGCAACCTGATGTAGTGTGAAGTGTCCCTTGCCATGACAGGGTGGTTGGATCTTTGAGGTCCTTTCTCACCTGGAAAATTCTGAGAGATTTGAATGCAGTTATATAATTTAACTTAAAATGTGCTCAAAGTTTGTCCTGCTAGCTGAATTCTTTCCCATTGTAAGGGAAACCCAACCATTCTCTACCAACATTCTGGAAATCCTGTTACTAAGGGAACAACAACGTTTGTTTTTTTTAAAAACTTTGGGGGAAAGCAGAAGCTTTTCTCTGACTCAAAAGCTACTGGAAATGAGCCAAGAGCTGGAAATCAGCAGGCTTCTTGGGGGAGGTTAGGACTTTTCTCTGGGAAAACAGAATGTCCCAGTCTATGCTAGCATAATTGCTATTCAGAGTCTCAAATACAAGAAGATAACAGTGAAGATAAGTTTCATGAGTTTAAAATACACTGTTTATATTAACTGAGTTATACAACACCATTTTTTGCCTGCATATGTTTCCAGGGCCAAAAATAGTTACTGTGCTGATCTCTTGTGTGTTTGTGAGTTGAATGTTCAATTAATACTGGGGGTTTGTTTTCTTGTCCTCTTCTGTCTGAGGTGCTCTGAACAGTCGTGGAGCTACTCAGTGTTAAACTCTCATGTGTATGCTGCACCTCTCTGTTTGTTTCCTAGGGGCATCGCTGCTTTGCAGCTCTCTGAGGAGCACCAGCACTAAGACAGGAGGAAGACCTGAATCTGCTAAGCAGCCACTTAAGAAACCGAAGCTGCCAGTAGGGCGATTTGATGAACCAGAGGAGTCCAGTCTAGAGAGGGAGCCTCTGGAAAGTAAGTCATGTTGAGTAAAGCTGACAGCTGTGCTTTAAAGGCAGGACTCGGAGCTGGAGGGCTGGTCACAGTTTGAGAGAAGGGGTTGAACATTGAACACTCCTCACGTTCACTTCTGAAGCTTTTGGCTCTCATAAAAACACCAAGGTAGGGCAGCAGGCACAAGTTGGAGCCATTGGCATATGAGGGGAAAAGTCTTGAAAACTGAACTGGTCAGCCACTGTTAACAAGTCACCTGGGGAACCTGTGATCCCTCTCAGAGACAGAAACGTTTTCCTACATGACTTAATCCCAGCCTTACTTTAAGCAGGGTTGGGGCCAGATACCTGCCATAAACCATTGCATGGTGCTGAGAAGTGTCACTGCTGCTGGTCTGTCCTGCAGCTGTATGTGGCGGTCATAAACTGTGGAAAGCAGCTGATTTTACTACCCATAAAGCCTGTTCTTTCTGACTCATGCTCTCTTTCATGGTCAAACTTTATCGTAACCTTGCAGTGTTGTTTTGAAAAGCAGTAACAGGTACTGGATTTGCTGAGCCATTCTGAGGTGGGGCCCAGGGAGACCCTAACAACCTGCTCTTTGTGTTGCCTTCGTGGGGCTGCATTCAGACAACCTGATGAGATTGAGGCAGAAGTCACTCTATTAACTAAAACTTGTGGCTATCCTTTATCTTACTCAACATGGTATGATGTTCTGCTGCTGTTCACCACTTGTGATAACCCATTGTGATTAATTTCAAGGCCTCTAGGACAAGCTTTTTAAATACATCAATAGATTGCTACCAAATATCCAGGTGACAAAAAAAAGAAAACACTGAAAAATTACAGTATCATCTCTGAAAATGGTTGCAGGCAATTTCAGGTTGTGACTCACTTGAGAACTGACTCAGAGTTGGATTTACTGTGCAAGCAGCTATTTAATTCTTGCCCTTTAATTCCCAGGAAAAGAAATGCCCTGGCTGCTTCATTTAAAATAAATGCATAATGATTATCTTTTGCTTTTTTCTTGTTGAGGTGTTCTGCATTTAGAGCTCAAGGTTTCTTCAGGCTTTAAATTTAGCTGCACCTGGATGTTTTTAAGTCACAACACCAGCAGTAGCTTGTTGAGTGCTGACTGCCTGTTGTGTAATTAGGAAACAAGAGTTTCCAGCTGGCGATTTGAATTCCCACAGCTGTGTAGCTATGGTGAGGAATTTTTACTTCTGCATCCACTATCAGTACATCAGCAGTGCCTGGATGTTGGGATGGTGATGTCTACAGAATAATATGGGATCTGTTTGTGCTCTTTGTACTACCAGCATTTGTGCTCAAATGCTGAAATTTCCTACCCTGGACTGCGTGCACTTTGAAACAGGCATCCCAGTGTGTCACTCTGTATGGCCTCTAGCCACAGGACTTTCCTCCATTGCTGTCCTTTTTCTTTGTTCTCCGGACTTTCTGTTGGCTTTTCTCATTTTAAACTTCTCACAAGGACTGAGAGAGCCCCGAGTTAGGCAAATGTATGGGAGATGGGGAATCAGCGTGGGTAAGGCGGGGTACAGGGATACCTGGGGTACAGGGAGCTTCAGGGAGCCCTGCAGTCAGGTGCAGGATGAGAGAGCACCCAGACAAGGGTGGTGCTGTGCCAAAAAGCGCTACATCGCTGGCTGGTGCCAAGTGGGGTGGCCATGGTACAGCACGAGTGACCTGAGTTACTACTCTTTGAGCGGGAGGCCTTGAGTAAGAGGGCATGGAGTGCTATAAGGATGTTAACTGCAAAGTGCAGAAAGCCTCGTGGTGTTGCAGTAGATGGCATGAGTAAGTAGAGTGCTGAAAACAGAAGCACTGCTGATGTGTAAGGTGAGCACGTGGCTTATCAGAGACATCACAGACTCACAGTGCTAGGCAGGGGTTGGAAGGGGCCAAAGCAGGGTTACCCAGAGTGGATCTGAAAGTCCCATTCATTCATACCCCGCTTCTGAAAAGTCTCCTCTCCTGAAAAAGCAACACAGGGACTTAGAACCATAGAATTGTTTTGGTTGGAAAAACCTTTAAGGTCATCCAGTCCATTCACTAACTGTTAAGGCTGGTGCCAAACCATGTCCCTCAGCACCACAGCTCTGCAGCTTTTAAACATTTCTAGGGATGAGGGTTCAGCCACCTCCCTGGGCAGCCTCTTCCAGTCTTTGAGAAACCTTTAAGTGAAGGTGTTTCTTCCATTAACTAACCTAAACCTTGCCTGATGCAACTTGAGGTTATTTCCTCTCATTCTGTCACTTCTCATGAGGGAGAACAGCTCTACAGCCACCTGGCTTCAACCTCATTGCAGGGAGTTGTGGAGTGAGTAAGTCTCCCCTCAGCCTCCTTTTCTCCAGTTCCCTCAGCTGGTCCTCAAAAGACCTATTCTCCAGACCCAGACTTAGTGGGCTTGGACCTTTTTTTACCTTCTCCAACTTAATCTAATTTAGCTCTTTGGGATTTTACAGTATCTTCTGTGACTGTAGTATCCAGTCTAGTGTTGGATGAGTATCAGAATGCTACTTTCTTCAGCATCCATGAAAATGTGATCTTTTAAACAGAGGAGCAGAATCTTGACTAAAATTAAAGCTAAAATTAAAACCTGAGTACTTAAAATTAGGCCTCCTGAGCAACTGCAGAAAGTGATGTGGTGCTTTAAATGTAGTCAGCATACCTGAGGGACACAAGTTCTTGCTGTGAATTCATGAGTAACTGTGGGGCTTCAGTGCCTGTGGGCATGGAGTTGCTTTTTTTATTTGCATAACTGAATATGATGATTTATGTTGCTGGCTGTAGTCAAATGAAAAAAAGCTCTGAAATTACTTTTGCCTGACTGTGGGAAATGTTTAACTCGAGGCTGCCTTTAAAAAGAAAAGAGAATTGGGTTTGCATTTGGAAGTGAACCTGAAAGGCAACCATCACAGGCTGAGAGAGTTGGAGAAGAGAAGGCACTGAGGAGACCTTATTGTGGCCTTTCAGTATCTGAAGGGGGCTAAAGAAAGCTGGGGAGGGACTGCTTAGGGTGTCAGGTAGCGATAGGACTGAGTGGAATGTAGCAAAACTAGAAATGGGTAGATTCAGATTGGGTGTTAGGAGGTTCTTCACTGTGAGGGTGGTGAGACACTGGAATGGGTTGCCCAGGGAGGTGGTAGAAGCCTCATCCCTGGAGGTCTTTAATGCCAGGCTGGATGTGGCTCTACATCCTGATCTAGTGTGAGATGTCCCTGCCCATGGTGGGGGGCTTAGAACTGGATGATCCTTGAGCCTTCCTTCCAGCCCTGACAATTCTGTGATTCTGTAACACGGTTGTGCTTGTCAACATTATAACATTGTGGGCATTTTGATGAACTTTCTCTGTCATTTTAGAATTCCCTGGTGGAATCAATCCTGTAACAAAAGAGAGGGGTGGACCAAAAGGCCCTGAACCTACACGGTATGGAGACTGGGAGAGAAAAGGACGCTGTATAGATTTTTAATGTGTAAATACGTCTGTATTGCTGATGAGATGTTGCTAGTTGTTGAACAATAAAATGTACAGAAAAGTCTCACCTTGGTTTGTTTGGAAGCTTCTCTTTTCTTTCATGCTTGTGATTGATTTTTGGAGGGATTTTATGTAAAAAAAACTCCCCTGCAACAGCCTTTTCGAGCTGTTATTTTCTCAGTGTACTGAAGAACTTATTCCTATGATTCAGTCTAACCCTACTCTCCCTCAGCTTCAAACCATTCACTCTTACCCTCTTGCTAGACACCCCTGTGAAAAATCCCTCTCCCGCCTTCCTGTAAGCTCCTTTCAGGTAAGGGTACTGCAAGGTCCCCCGGAGGCTTCTCCAGGCTGAACAACCCCGGGTGCTTCAGCCTGTCCTCACAGCAGAGGTACTCTAGCCGTTTTTGACCTCCCGGACTCACTTCACCAGCTCTGTGTCCCTCTTAAGGTATGGACACCAGAGCTGGATGCAGTATTCAAGGTGGTGGAAGGTTTGCAGTTAATGAGCCTGGGTACTGTTTATCAAAAGCAGAGCCATTTATGAGGAGATGCTTCCTGACTTAGTGGAAACATCTCCTCTGTCTCTGGTGGAGCAGGCTGGGGCTTCTGTCCTCTGTGGAGATGGATGCTCCACTTTGACTCAGACTGATGGCTGTAAATGGCATGATGGAAGCAGGGACTTGATTCCAGGTGGGTTAGTTGGTGATTGTAGGGGTTGTAGGGGTGCTCTGTGTGTGGTTCTAAAGCACTTCATACAACCTAGCTTGTTGCCTGCTTCTTGCATTGTCGTTTCCTTCAGAGGTGGAAATGTCTCTTTGAAGTCTGGCCAGAGGCTGCCTGGGGAACAAGAACTTCATTTTCTGACAGCTGGTTAAAGGGGCTTCAAGACCATTAGATGACCTGATATTACAGGTCTGAAATCTAACTCAGTTCTTCATGCAGGAATTTGCTTAGTTGTAAACACTGTAGTAGAGTCTAAATCTACCACATGTGTGGTGCCTCTTAATAACAATAAGCTGTCATTATTGAAGTCTGTGAACACAGTCCCTGCTTCTCTGGAAGTTCTTTCTGAGGACCTGGGCAAGTGGGTCTCTAGTCTTCAACTGCAGGTGTTTTCTTCATCCCTTCCTGGTGTTTTGCTGATGTTCCAGCGTCTCTTATGCTACACATTCCAGCTTACATGTTTATGATACCTTTTAGCTGCTTTTGCCACAGCATCACAGTGGACATGAAAACCAATAATAGAATGAAGCTGGAGGAGGGGAGATTTAGACTGGAGATTAGGAAGAAATGGTTTTAGGGTGAGGATGGTGAGTGAGGAACAGGTTGCCCAGGAAGGTCCTGGATGTTCCCTGCCTGGAGGCGTTCAAGGCCGGGTTGCATGAGACCTTGAGCAACCTGGGCTAGTGGGAGGTGTCTCTGCCCATGGCAGGGGGGTTGGAATTGGTTGATCTTGAAGGTCCCTTCCAGCTCAAACCATTCTGTGAATGTTCTTGGAGAACCCAGGGCAATCTCCTGTTTTCTGGCCTTGTTTCTTTTTCCTGTGTGGATAGTTTAGCTTTTTGCTGTCATACCTGAATGAAAGTTGGCTCTGCTTGATGAGCTGTTTCCATTCTGTGGGCTCTGTGTAAAGATCATGGCTTTGCCTTTTGCTTGATTTTATTAGAGCAATAAAAGTGTGGTTCAAAGACTGGAACAGGGAGGTGCTTGAATTGCCATTGTTTAAAAGACACAGAGATGTGACGCTGAGGGATATGGTTTAGCACCAGCCCTGGGTAGAATTAGAGAATGTTTGGACTTGATCTTAAAGGTCTTTTCATCCAGAAGGGCTATGTGATGCTATCACAAATCTCTACAACCTCCCTGCAGTGGGTGAAGGAGCTACTTGAGATCTGCCAGCTCGTGGCACAGTGGGTATTTTACTGACACAGTATCATGCTGCTTGTGAGTGTGTCACTGCAGCCATGCCCTGCAGGAGCACTGAGCCTGTTCAGTTACACCATTAACAACCAAATACTTCCCTGGAGAGCAAAGTGAGCTTTACCAAATCTTGGGTTTCACAACAGCTGTTAGCCAGTGGTGATGGCATTTTGAATCTTTTTGCTTTTCTTGGAGTTAAAATTCTGCAGCACGGTCTGGGTATTGGAACCTGGTCTGTCTTTATACTTGGTTCATCCCAGTTTCCCTCCTGCAGGGTAGGAGTTTGGATTTCTGGGCTAAGTGAAGTTTTCAGCTAGCTGAAGATACTCTGGGTCATCCTTCTCTCAACTTGCAGGCAGGCTGCTCATTAAAATACTTCTGCTAATGCTCTGCCTCTGCAGTTGGTGGTGGCTTGGAAAATGCTCATCCCATACCACCTTTCCAAACAGGAAGCAGAAATTTTAATTGGAAACTTCTGCCTTTTCTGCAGGGTTATTAACAGGCTGAACATCTTAATTAGCAAAGAGGCAGCAACACTACTGCAGGTATTTTTTTTCATTCGAAATCTTTCTCTCCTTACCCATGGCTTGTCATGTGAGCTCATTATCTTCTCCTACCAGGCTTTACCTTTCCCAGCACACATTAGCTAGTGCCACTTCCTCACATTTCTGATTTTCAGTTCTAATTGTCACTTTCGGCACAGACTGCAGCTGCAGTTCTCCCTGCCTGCAGAACTTCAGGGTTTGGCACGTAACAAACCAGCCTTGCTTTTCCAGGCACTTTGAATTGCCACCTGCCAGGCTAGTGCCAAACCACTGAGTATTTGCATAATGTGGTTAAGGAATGTGTCAGTAAGAGGTGAGAAATGGAACATATAGGGGAAATAGCAGGCAACAGCAGAAGAGTGAATGCCAAGGGAGCTTTTGTATGGTCTGGCAATCTGGTGTTTGTCAAAAAAGGAGGAGCACTGGCAATGATGAAGTAAAAAATAAGATCCTGTGGTGCTGCACCAGCCTTGGTAGAGTTAGGTAATGGCTGGACTTGATCCTAAAGGTTTCTTCCAGCCAAACCGATTCTGTGAGCCTATGGTTCAGTAAAATCTCATGTGGCACCTATCAAAAGTGATCATGGCTTGCATGCAGTGATAGCATAGGGCACAAACCATCATTTTTGGTCTGTTTTTGTGCAGTGTCTGCAGTTAGGAAAGAAGCACTTCAGCACTTTTTCACTGCTGTCTTCCTGCTCTTCCCAAATGATTAATATGAGCAATTCACCAGGCTACAGCATTAGGCTTGTGGCATAAGGCATTAGATTAGCCACAGGAATGTTTTTATCATAAATACTGCTGGAATCTATTTTTGTAGGTCTCTCTTACTGTAAAGCAGCAGAGGTTGGATCCTTTTTCTATTATGTTTCTGCAAGACAAAGGAAAAAAAATCAGCCTTTATAAGCAAATCCATGTAGTGCTGTAGCACAAATCCAGGCTGGATGAGGAGTGGCTCAAGAGTAGTCTGGAGGAGAAAGACTTTGGGGTCTGTCTCAGTTGATGACAATTTCAGTGTGAGCAGCGGTCGCTTGCAGCCCAGGAGGCAGCTGTGCGCTGGGCTGCATCAAAAGCAGTGAGAGCAGCAGGACAGGGAGGGGATTCTGTCCCTCTGCTCTTGTGAGACCCCTTCTGCAGCACTATGTCCAGTTTTGGTGCTCCCAGCACAAGAAGGACATCAGACTCTTGGAGCAGGTCCAGAGGAGGCCACAAAGATGATCAAGGGGCTGGAGGACCTCCTCTGTGGGGACAAGCTGGGACTGTTAAGTCTGGAGAAGAGAAGACTACAGGGAGACCTTAGAGCTGCATTCCAGTCCCTGAAGTGGACTAGAAGAAAGCTAAGTAGGGAGTTTTTACATGGGCTTGAAGTGATAGGATGAGAGGGAATGGGTTGAAGCTTGAGGAGGGCAGATATAGACTGGAGATTAGGAAGAAATTCTTTTCAGTGAGGGCGGTGAGACACTGGCACAGGTTGCCCAGGGAAGTTGTGGAGGCCTTCTCTTTGGAGGTGTGCAAGACCAACCTGGACGAGGCCTTGAGCAACCTGGGCTAGTGGGAGGTGGCTCTGCCCATAGCAGGGGGTTTGGAACTAGATGACCTATAAGGTCTCTTCCAACCCAAACCATTCCATAATTCAGTGATGCCTACTGCTCCCTTTAGCTTTTTTTTCCTAAAAAGGTGGATGTTGTGCTTCTACAGCTGGCTTTCTTTTTTCAGGTTGAACTTGTTTCTGCTAGTTTGCACAGATTTGGTGCACTGTTAAAATGATGAAGTCTTTATTGTCTGAAGGAATTGCTCTGTAATCACTTTATTACAAAATATATAAAGTTGCACTCTACAATTTTCTCTGTATTGCCTCATTTGGAAGGTCTTTCAAGCCTGATTTGATGAAATTAAACCACAAAGGTTTATGATATAATTGGATCAGAGTGAAATTACCCTTTCTAGTAGCAGATGTTGGTAAAGAACCTTAGACTGTTGTTATAAAACTTTACTACTGCAGCTGACTGCAATAAATGATGACAAATCCCAGTGATCTGTAGTGACATTGATTTCTCTGACGTTTACTTTGGTATTGTTATTTAAAAGGGATCACACCTCCTTGTCCTGAAGTGTGGGGAAAATGGCAAAGCTTTGTGTTTGTTGAAGAGGAAAAGGGTTTGGATGTTCTGAGCCTAAGGCAACAACTGGAGATGTGTTTCTGTGTGCTGCTGGTGACCACAAACTCAAACATTTGTGGTTGCTTTCATGCTTTTCTAACATGCCATGTGAACATAGCTCTCTACTTAGCTGCTGGTTGGTGTTTTGTGTTAGGCCATCTGAGTTGTGCAGTCTGCTTCTTTGCTTAAGATGAATTTACAATAAAGCACACAGATGGAATTTCCAAAGGCAGGGGAGCTGTGAGAAGAGCTGGTGATCAGCTTAGTTCTACATGCCAGGTATTGAACTGTCATTTACACGGGACTGTCTCCTAATTAGCTGCTTTCAAATTAAAGTCACTTACCAAGCCATCTGTGCTTGCTTCTTAATTATTTGCAATGGCAGGAGGTGGTGCTTCTAAAAGGTAGCCTGCCTTAGTAGGGGGAGATCAGTTCTTCTTTACAGATGGGGAAGGAAGTCCTGTGTGCCCTCTGCATTCACTTTAAAGGCTGTATGAACAGCTGTCCTAAGGAAGACACGGTTATTAGAGAGATGTCAGCTTTGTGGTGGTGACAGCTGACAAGGTGTCAGTGAACACGAGGTGTGAAGCTCTCACATCCTCCTCAGAGGGAGGGTTGCATCAGGGCAACAAGGCTGGTAGTGCTTTTGCTGCTTCTGCCCTTCCTAAATGCTGCTGGCAGAGAAGGAAACATTCTGGGCCAGCTCTTGGAGTTTGCTTCTCTAGAATGAGAGGAAGGAGGCTGGAGCTGAGCCTTTAAATTCCTTCTGCCTACCCACCTCCCAAACAAATGCCTAAAGCATCACTTAGCCAAGAGGGTGACACTAAATATATTTGTTGGGGTGACAGCAAGCCACTTAACTCCAACCTAAGAGTTTGGGGGAGTTTTTTTTTCCCTGACAAGGAAAGGGTGAAGTGCAGCAAAGCAACAGCTAAGCTGTCTTCATCCAATATGCTGCTGAGAGAGGGGCAGCTAATATGAAGATAAAACTGTCTAGAGAAAAAAAAATAAATGTATTTGCTGAGCAAAGCCTCAGTCTGTGTGACTTCCTCGTGAGAGGAGAAAGAAAAAAGGATGGTGTGTTTCTAGTTTCCAGTTGAAAGCCAGAGACAATTCACTTGCTCCTAGAAGATGTGGGAACAAACATTGCTTAGCTCAGGAAACATTCTGCTTTTAGCCTCTTTTTCCCCACTCGGGGCTTTCACTTGCAAGATCTACAGTCTGTGTGTGATCCTGAGAGGTTTCTCCAGGTGTTTTTGTTGAGGTAGGACTGCAGGCAGGTTGTTGGCTCACCTGTGAATGACTGGGGGTAAAAACATCTTGGAAATGTCTCTAAGGTTTGGGTAAGTGAGCTTCCAAGAACAGTGACATCATCAGTGGCAGCTCAGATGCTGGATCTGACCTTTTCCATTTGAGCACTGATGCAGTTACTTGTAAGAGGGCAAGGTTGCTCTCAGAGCCAGGCAGTTACCTTCTGAGCTGAGATTTATTCCTCCTTAAGAACAGAGCTCTCAGAGGTGTCTGACCCACCACTGCTTCAGGAGATGTGCTGTGTCATGCCCTCCTCTTGCTCGGGAAGACCTCTGATGGGCAAGCACCTGGCAGGGAGAGGCCACATTAGAGTGAACAGGTGCATGAGGGCAGGGAAATAGGCACTTGGGCAGCTGAGGACCAGATGGTCCTTCCTATAAAACCAAGTGTGAATGCCACCGGCAGATCGCAGAGGCTTGCTGTGCTCCACAGACCCTGCACCAGCAGGAAAAGTGGAATGCCCTGAGCAGGATGTGGTGCTTTGCAGGAGGCCAGAACACACAATAGAGCAGGGATGCAAGGGAAGGGAAAGTGTTCAATTTCTCTCTAATCTTGAAAAGAAGGGGAGGGAATGTGTGGAGCGTGAGGGTAGCGTGCTGTGTTACCATAGCTGGCTGAGCTGGCCTTCTCTGTGTGCCTTACTAACCTGTGCTTATAAATTGCAACACTTGGCTCTTGAAATGTCTCATTTTGTCTGTGTCCTGTCCCACAGCTTCCTATGCTCTGGGGCTGAAGAGGAAAAGCTGTGCCAGGGCAGAGGGGCACCTGAGCAGGGAGAGGTGGATGCCCAGGAGGGATCACAGCCATGCACCAAAGGAGTGATTTGGGAGCCCTTCTGCTGCCTGCACTGCATGCACAATGCAGAGGTCCCTGGGCACTGGCAGCAGTGTATGGGCCCACCTTGGCTGTAGCTGGGGAGGGGAGGCAGGAGGAGTCTTCTCCACCTGAACCGGTACCAGACCTGGGCTAAACTGCTGCAGGGGCTGAACTCTGAATCCAGGTTTTTGGGGTCCTTGCTTCCCTTCCTGAAAGGCAAGGTCTGACTTTTTCCTCCTAGCTTTTGCCTTGTTGCAGCAGGGCCTGCAACCTTGGTCTGGCAGGGACTCCTGCAGTCCATAAAACCCCCAGCTGACATGGAAGTTCTTCCACATGTCCGTCAGTAGGCCCTTCCTCACGTGCCTCCTTTAGCCTGAAATGTTCTGAGCTCTTGAAACCGGCAGCATGTGGAGGTGACCTACAGTGCTGCATACCTTTCAAGTCTGGTCATGGAAAACTTACTAGTTTATTTTATACCATCATAAAAGTTTCAACTCTTTGGGTTTTTTCTGTGCTCTTCCACTTCAGCTTTGACATTAACCTCAGGGTTTTCCCTGTCACAGCAGTGCATGTGGGTTTTTCTTTCACTCTGTGGGAACAAAAAAAAGAGTTAGGTCCTTTCGGGCTGTGTTGAAACAGGGGACTGATGGCAGAGCAGCATTGGTGATGGTGCTGGCATTATTACAGGTCACTGTGGCACTGGAAAATGTGACACTGGTTTGTTGTCCCTGAGCAGAGGCAAAAACAATTGCTCCTGGCCTTTGGGAGAAAATTAGTACATGGACCTTGCTTTGTTATTTGCTGAGGGCTGGGTAAGGTATGGAGTGAGTGGGTGGGTGAGGAAATGCAGCAAGAAACCCTCCTTACACTTTGGGCTGCCTGGTCTGTAGGGAATTCTTGTACAAACTAATTTGGGAATAGCAGACCAAATTTCACAATATAGTCAAGAGAACCCTTCCCATTTGCTGTACTCCAAGAGCCAGGCACATCAAATTTCTCAAATGGTCTGGAAGTTGCACTGTTAATGGACACTTTTCCTGGGCCTGTGTTGTGGGTTGGACTTTTGTTTTTTTAATGTAGGCTGTCTCTAAGGAAGATGTCTTATCAGAGCCAGTTGGAGGATGACTTATTGAATCATAGAATGGTTTGGGTTAGAAGGAACTTCAATGACCACCTAGTTCCAACCTCCCTGCCACAGGCAGAGACACCTCCAACTAGCCCAGGTTGCTCAACGCCTCATCCAACCTGGCCTTGAACAGCTCCAGGGAGGGGCATCCACAACCTCCCTGGCAACCTGCTCCAGTGTTTGACCACCTGTAGAATAACCTGCGCTCTCTTAGCAGTATCCAGTGTTGTCCTCTCCAGGAGCAGATAGGCCCTGCAGACTGCTAAGCCCAGGCTGTCCTCTGAACTACCCAAATGGCCATGGTAGTGTTAGGTTGATGGTTGGACTTGATGATCTTGGACATCTTTTCTGATCATGATTCCATGAATGCTTTCTGCCACTGCACAGGTAGCAGTCTGGACTCAGCATTTCCTCCCAAGCCCCAGACGTGTGGTTCTCTTCTCTGGTCTTCTTTAGCAAGACAAAATGTGTATGTTGTTCCTCTCCATGGGAGGAAATTATTTCAATAACAGCCTCCCACTCAGAGCTGAAGCTGAGAACTGTAACCATTTCTAGAAGATGACTATCTGCATCCATTTGCATAGCCTTGATTCATGTCTCTATACCTGATACAGAGATGTTTGCAGATTTAATCCCTCTGTAGGAGGTTGACTCCTCATGAAACCCTTTCACAATGCATCAAGGCTTGCTAGAGAACAATTCTAATGTAATAATTCTAATGTGGTGTTTCTCAGAGAGTTTGGTTAGTTTGAGGCAAGACTGAGAGCTGGGCTTGTTCAGCCTTGAGAAGAGAAGGCTTAGGGGAGACCTTATTGCCATGGACCAGGACATAAAGGGTCCTGGAGGACCCTACCAGGAGGGTGGAGACTCCCTTTTCACAAGGGTTGATGGGGACAAGTTAGTCCTAGGGAGATTCCCATTGGACTCCAAGAGAAAATGTTTCCTCATGAGAACAGTCAGACGCTGGAATCACTTCCCAAGGGCAGCAGTGGATTCCCCTACACCGGACAGTTTCAAGACTCAACTTGCCATGGTGCTGGGGCAGCTTATTTTAGCTCTGCTATCATCTAGAAAGGTTGGCCCAAATGATCCTTGGGCTCCTTTCCAACCTGGCAGTCTGTGACTCTGTGATGTATAAATATTCAATCTCATTTTGAACACTGAAGAAGTTGCAGGCAGATCCAAACTGGTGTCAAACAATACCCATGTCTCATCATCACTGCTGGAAAACTGCACATTTGTTGTGGTCATGAAAAAGGAATCCTGAGGGGACACACATATCTGCTGGAATTAGACCCAAAATACAGCTAGGCCAACATCCTTCATCTGACACAGAATCACAGAATGTATCAGATTGGAAGGGACCCTCAAAAGTCATCTTGTCTGACCCCCCTGCAATCATCAGGGACACCTGCAACTAGAGCAGGTTGCCCATGGCCACAGCAAGTTTGACCTTGAATATCACCAAGGATGCGGCCTCAAACACATCCCTAGGCTACCTGTTCTGGTATTTCACCACTCACTGTCCAGCTATGGAACCCACGACACAAGAGAGACATAGACCTGTTGGAGTGGGTCTAGAGGAGGGCCACAAAGGAGATCAGAGGGCAGGAGAATCTCTCCTGTGAGGGCAGGCTGAGAGAGTTGAGTCTGTTCAGCCACGAGGAGAGAAGGCTCCAAGGAGACCTTAGAGCTGCATTTCAGTATCTGCAGATGACCTACAGGAAGGCTGGGGAGGGACTGTTTAGAAGGGCTTGTAGTGACAGGATGAGAGGGAATGGATTGAAGCTTGAGGAGGGCAGTAGTAAGATTTCCCTGTAAATTACTATTTCTCATATTGATGGTTCTGGGTAATATTTTGCACAAGGTAATGTGGAACTATGCATCAGGATGTGTTCTGAAGCCCCCAGACAGCTTTGTGAATTAGGTGCGTGAAGAGTGCTGGTCTTCAGCTTAAGAGATACAGAAACTAAGCCACATGTGGTATTTTAGTCTCAGCCAGAAATGGGATCAGAAGTGGGAAAATCTCCATACCTTCCAATTCTGCTCCCCTGAGCAGCACCAGGATGAGTCATGCCAGAATCTCTCCAGTGTCTGAGGAAGCTTCATGCTGGAAAGGGTCAACAACGGGAGAGAGCTGCTTTCAAGTGCAGGAAGCAAGCATTTCCTTGAGGCTCAAAATCCATGCCATCTTCTAAAAATAAACACAAAGCACAAATAAATAAACAAAAAGAACAAATACTTCCACCTTAACCAAGCTCCAGGGATGCAGGACAGGACCAAAAAAAAAAAAAAAGTTCTTTTAGCGGTGCTTCACCTCTCTAAATCTGCTGTCGCTTTAAAAAGAGGCCAGTACATCATCTTATAGATGGGGAACGAAGCCCTTGGAGGCCATATGACTTGGCCAAGCTAGACCTGAGTCATGCTGTATTGGATCAGACCCATTTCATCCAGGCAGAAATGCTTTCTCTGCCTACAGCCACCAGACACATCGCAGGAAACTCACATTCCATGTGCTGACAACTCTGCCTCTGTACAGGGAGAAGGGAGGTTGCTGCAATTGGTAAATTAAATCTTCAGTCAAGAAAAAAGAAAAGCCATAGGAAATGATTTTTTTTTCTGCTTTCCTTTTGTATGATTCAAGTGGGTTATGGAAACGTGTGCTACAAAAAAAGAGATGAAAAAGATCAGAATTGCAGTCTTGAATTGCACCATCAATGTCATGCAAACCAGGCTGAAATTAGAGAGCCACTTAGAAGAGCTTAGTTAAATCTGTCACGTCTCATGAAGGACATGAAACCTTGGCTTTAACTATTGAAATGCAAAGAGAGAAAGTCACAGTGACTATAAGGAGCTTGTGTAGCACTGACAGGAATAAATTTCAATCCTGGTGTGACATTCAGGGAAATCTGCTCCTTGGTTGTGTGAGGCACAGGCAACAAGATTCAGCTGAAACCAGAGGAAGCTGTAAATTGCTTGCAGTGTTTTGACTTATAGGAGACTTGAGGATCATCAGGGAGGCAGAAAAACCCTTCATTGATCTTGAGAGATTTAGTGGGAAACAGCCCCAAAGCAGAAATGAAACAAAGTGTTTATTAATGTGCAAGTGTGATCAAACTAAGCACACTCTCCCGTGGGGACAGCAGAGGAAGACATCTGTCCAGCAACACCTTTCCTTCAGATGCAATTGGAATCCATTTGGTGCTGTGCATTCTTCCCGTGGTTAGAAGCCATCCTCGGATGGTGCCTCTGCTGAGAGTGAGCCAGAGAGGTTCAGCAGCACATCTTAGCATTCCACTTAGCATTTCTACTGAACAGGGTGTCCAGAGAGTGACATTTTATATAGCTGCATGATTATCATAATTTAGCAACTGCTGTATTTAGATAAGGTCTGAG
Source organism: Psilopogon haemacephalus (assembly GCA_013396835.1). NCBI lineage: Eukaryota > Metazoa > Chordata > Aves > Piciformes > Megalaimidae > Psilopogon > Psilopogon haemacephalus. The sequence continues at coordinate 482,802 of VWZI01016948.1, read as the reverse complement.
ATTTGTTAGAGTGATAAATACAAATGAATAGACATCAGCTAAAGGCACACAAGCTTTTCATTTTAATCTTGTTAATGCTAATCCCTTTATTAATGAATAAATTAATTCTCCCTCCTGAAAGTGTTTAAGGCCAGGCTAGATGCAGCCTCGAGCAACCTGGTCTAGTGGAATGTGTCCCTGCCCATGGAAATAAATGACCTTTGAGGTCACTTCCAACTCAAACCATTCTGTGGTTCTGTGATGAAGACCTTTGTGCTGAGGCTGACCACTCAGAATTCATATTAAAGAGACAACCAAAAGCCTTACCTGGAACTGAAGAGCTACTATGGAGACGAATGACTGTTGGAGAAGATTCCTATCAGACTACACAGCAGCAAGAACAGGCAGAGATAACACCTGACCTTGGGTGTGTCACCTCAGCTGATGACTCAGAGATGATCTGACATCATCAGCTGTAAGGACATCCTTGCTTGTTACAAATTACCCTTTGGAGAGCAGGTAATGATGTCCTGCCTGGCACTAGACTATAATTAAATGTGCTGTACGAACAACATTTAAATACAGTTCTAAGTTACTTGACACGTGAAGTATTCAAGTGTTCCACTGGACACCTTACAGGATCACAGGCTCACAGGATGTCAGGGCTTGGAAGGGACCCAAAGAGATCATGGAGTACTACCCCTGCCACAGCAGGACCAGACAATCTAGCTCAGGTCACACAGAAACACATCCAGACAGGCACTGAAAGTCTCCACAGAAGGAGACTCCGCAGCCTCTCTGGGCAGCCTGTGCCAGTGCTCTGGGACCCTTACAGGAAAGAAATTCCCCCTTGTGTTGAGGTAGAACCTTCTGTGCTGCAGCTTCCATCCATTGCTTGCTCCTTGTCCTGTCCCAAGGAGCAAGTGAGCAGAGCCTGTCACTCCCCTCCTGACCCCCAGCCCTCAGAGATTCAGAAACATTATTAAAAACCTCTCTCAATCTTCTCCTCTCCAGACTAAGCAGCCCCAGGTCCCTCAGCCTCTCCTCATCAGGCAGTGCTCCAGTCCCCTCATCATCCTCGTAACCCTCTGCTGGACTCCCTCTTAAACTGGGGAGCCCAAAACTGAAGGCAATACTCAAGGTGAGGTCTCACCAGAGCAGAGTAGAGGGGGAGGAGAACCTCCCTTACAGCAGTAATTTGCACATTGCAAGTCATTCCTGCAACTGGTGCCTCTAAGAAAGGATGCAGGAAACCAAGAACATAAGCAGGGTCTAGCAATGTACTAAAGCTACCAGCATGGAGCAGCAGTGGCTACAGCATCACTTTAAAAGTTTTCTTGCCCTTACTGCAACAGGAGAGGTACAAGTGCCAAGTGCTGCACTTGGGTCACAACAACAACATGAATGCTCCAGACTTAGGGTAGAATGGCTGAGAAGCTGTCTGGCAGAAAAGGACCTCGGGGTGCTGATTGACAGCTGGCTGAAGATGAGCCAGTGTGTGCCCAGGTGGCCAAGGCCAACAGCATCCTGGTCTGGATAGGCAATAATGTGACCATCAGTACCAGAGAAGTGATTGTTCCCCTGTACTCAGCACTGGCGAAGCCACACCTCAAATACTGGGTTCAGCTTTAGACCCCTCGCTACAAGAAGACACTGAGGGGCTGCAAAGAGTCCAGAGAAGGACAACAAGCTGGGCAAAGGGTCTGGAGAACAGGGCTGGGGAGGAGCAACTGAAGGAACTGGGATTGGTTAGTCTGGAGAAAACAAAGCTGAGAGGAAGCCTTCTGACTCTCTACAACTCCCTGCAAGGAGATTGGAGTGAGGTGGGAGCTGGTCTCTTCTCCCTAGTATCAAGTGACAGGGTGAGAGGACGTGGGCTCAAGTGGCACCAGGGGAGGTTTAGGTTGGAGATTAGGAAAAAATTCTTTGCTGCAATAGTGGTCAGGGATTTGAACAGGCTGCCCAGGGAGGTGGTGCAGTAACCATGCCTGAGGTGTTCAAGAACTGTGTGGACATGGCACTTGGGCACATGGTTTAATGGCCATGGTGGTTGACAGCTGGACTCTGTGGTCTTGCAGGTCTTCTCCAACAGAGACAATGTATGATTCTACACCACTCCATAGGATGAGCTCTGACCTGCACTTTCTGAGGACCAGAAATGGTTAAGTTCTACTGCTTCAGACATTTCACAGAATCAGGTACTGAAATCTATTTAACAGTGCTTGTTAACTAAGGATCCTCTTCATCAGACTCCACATGCAAGACTATAATTTACTTATTTATTTGTGTGTTTGTTTTAGGCTAGAATCTCTCTGCTTTCCTTTATATTCATTATTTTATAGTACTTAGCAACGTACTTCACCTTTTTCAGGAGACAGATCCCTCCCCCAAAGCCTTGCAGTGCATACTGGAGCTCTGCATGGGAGTGCAGCCTGAAAATAGAGCATGCTGCTGCACTTCAAAGGGCCTTAGAATATCTGGCAGACAAGTGACATTAAAGAATACAAGCTGAGGATTCAGAGGCAAGAAATCAGTTATGGAAAGCAGATCTTGACCTTGCAGTCCAACAAATGGCTTCAAACTGGATCAGAGCAGATTTCCTTGGATGTTAGGAATGAGCTTTGCACCATGAGGGTGGTGGAACACTGGAACAGGTTGTTGACAGAGATATTCAAGGTAAGGCTTAACAGGGCTTTAAGCAACCTGATCTAGTTGAGGATGCTCCTGGGAGTTGGACTGGATGACTTTTGGAGGTCCCTTCCAGCCCAGCCCATTCTATGACTTTATGAAATGGGAACTGTATAGGTTGCTTTTAGAAAGGAGACACAGGACGTATCTTTTTTATCACTACAAAAAGGTTTTTCCATCTGCTCTGTGATTTTTGCATGCTCAACCTTCCCCTTTTTCTCTCTCAGACTTGCGACCTCGTTACCCAGCTGCACCCTTTTGTTCAAGAACATCTTCCTTTTGTTTGCTAAACAAAAAGATGATTTCACATTCAGTAAATTACACCCGTGGCTTTTAATGTCTGTGTCAGAACAGTCCATTTTTCTTCAAGAACAAGATAAATGGTTGCCAGACATCAGAATGAAATAAACACAGAAACACAGTAAGAAAACACTACAGGGCTGATGATATTTGCCAGAATGCTGAATGTGGACTTGTCAGATGGATTATGTCTGTCATAACAGCAAATCATTAAGCCATAAAAGAGAAAGTTTGATATATTTTCTAGAGATAAAGGCTACTTTCAAACAGTTAAAATCATACCACTGTTGGAAAATCCCTCCACTTTATTGTGCTCATGCTCTGAGCAGGACATCAAAGTCCTGGAGTAGGATGGCAAAGATGTTGCAGTAAAAAAAGCACACACAGGCACTGCAATGTTAATTCCTCTTTTTGATGACATGAGCTGTAGCTGCCTGGGCCAATCTCAGCAAAGACAAACGTGGTAGAGAAGGAGCTGCCAGTGCCACACAACAGCTGAGGGACAAAGGACCAACACAGGTTCTGTACTGAGAAAGAAGCCTTTGTTGAATGTCACTGCAGTTACAAGGGAGTTCCCACATCAACTTCCCTATTCCCTGAATGAACCACAGACTGCAGACCTCATCTGGAGGGAATTCCAAAGTCAGTCTGAAGTTGAAACAAGCTCAGAAGCTGGAGGCAATCCAGACAGGCATCCCTGGTGATTCCAGGCATCACCATCCCTGGAGATGTTCAAGAAACCTGTGGCCATGGCACCTGGGGACACAGTTTAATGGCCAGGGTGGTGTTAGGCTGACAGTCGGACTCAGTGATCTTAGCAGTCTTTTCCAATAAAAACAATGCTATGATTCTATGATTCCTGTCCAGTACAACTGCAAGTTTTGTACACAAACCAAGGAAAACATCACAACAACCATCCCTGATTTCATGATTCGAGAGGCAGCCACCCGAAAGACTTTTTCAGCTGCCAGATGAAGCCACTGCCCTCCTCAAGTGTCTGATCACAGAAGGGATGAAGGAAGAGATTATTTTTTCCCCCCCTTTTTTACAGCAAATAATTTTCTCTCATTTCTTGAGTATCCAGCAGCTGAGGAGACATGTTTTCCTGCAGATATGAGCTCAGCTTGTGAGTGCTATGGACCTCCTTTTGTTGATAAAAGCCTCCCTGCTCACTAAAAATATCCAGCTTTTGAAGCAGAAATGATCCTTCTTCTGCATCTCTGGACTTCAGAGAAACTCAGAAGCCAGTATGATTTGCTATGACCCCACCTCCTTGGACTACCCCCAGTATGGCACTACCTTGAAGGAGAAAAAAGGCAAAATTGAAGTATTTGATGTTCCTCCTCAGCCTTTCTGCTTCTCTGAGGAAGATTCTACCAAGACAAAAGTAGATAGCACTGGGAGGACCACTGCAGGCTTTCAAACAGGTAAGATCTAACACATGGATATTCAGTGCTCCTCATCACAAGGGGCATTTAAAAGGTGCACACAAATTTATTTGCATTAGTACTTAAAGGACAGAAAAGATAAAAATCTACCATTTCAAAGGGAGAAAAAAAAAACATCTAAAGGGTTCTGTATATAGAGATTCTCTTCTGTCTAACACAGTCTGAGCCTTGTAACTCATCAGCTAGGCTTTAACCTCCACCCTCTGCAACGTCATGATTTCACTGGGGCAAAAAGAGAATATAGGCTACATGAATCAGAGTTCCTATTGTTGAGGAGCTAAAATTAAAACCTGTTCCATGTGAAGCCAAGATCAAAACCTGTCCTAGCTTTAGTTTCTGACTTCTTGTTTACCCCATCCACAAAATGTTTCTAAGCTTGAAAGGCTACCTTGTGCCCAGGAGCCAATGAAAGAGTAATGCCAGTGGAGCTCAGCTGTCCCTCTTTGTGTTTTCTTTTTCTACTTCTCCCTAGTCTTTCACATTTATCATTTCACAACTGATTTCATATCTGATTATTGCTCCTCTTCTTGACTAGATATCAAAGACTACTGATACCTAAGGCTGGTGGCATTCTTATCCTCAAAGCCTGAGTGAGCCAAGCGCATGACTCACAAAGTTCCATCTCCCAGTCCCTCTGTTCAGAAAAGCCCAATCTTAGATAAATGGAAATGAAAAGACTCATGCTGAAACACACACACACACACAGAGCCTTAAATAGCTGAAAATCTGCTGGGAGCTTGGGTAGTGCAATGGGTTTAAACTGGAAGAGGGGAGATTTAAATTAGATGTTAGGAAGTTCTTTACAGTGAGAGTGGTGAAGCACTGGAGTGGGTTGCCCAGGGTGGCTGTGGATGCTCCCTCCCTGGAGGTGTTCAAGGCCAGGTTGGATGAGGCCTTGAGCGACCTGTTCTAGTGGGAGGTGTCTCTGCCTATGGTGGGAGAGTTGGAACTAGATGATCTTTGAGGTCCCTTCCAACCTATCTATTCTATGATTCATTTTTAAGATCTCTTCCATGATTCCATTGGAAGCAGGTGGCCCTTCAGTTTCCTTCTATTCTGCACCTACACTGTCCTGCAGGATAATTCACAGTAGAACACAGTGGCCAAATACAAGTATTAGCTTAAAGCATAGTCGTATGTGTGCATAGCAGCTGTGTAGCATGGGGTGGGGATCTTCCTGAGCTAACTCAACTATGACTGACAGCAAAACTGACTGAACTGTCTTCAGACATTTGCATCCAGCTGTTTAATTGATAGGCACCTCCCAGGTACTCATTTGTATTTGCAATTACAACACAAATATGCTAACAGCTCTCAAGAAAATGTAATTGGCGATGAAGTGTCATCATGTTCTGGGATGTCACCAGATCATTAGAGAATCTTTCTTGGAACATCTCTTTTAGAAATTACATTTACAAGCGTGAGTCCAACTATTATCTAACTCTACCAAGGCTGCTGCTAAGCCACGTCCCTCAGCACCACATCTCTGCTGCTTTGAAACACCTCCAGGGGTGGGGACTCAACCACCTCCCTGGGCAGCCTATGTCAGTCTTTGAGAACCTACTCAGTCAAGAAGTTTATTCTGATCTCCAACCTAAACCTCCCCTGGTGCAGCTTGAGGCCATTTCCTATCAATCTGGCACTTGTTACTAGGGACAGCAGACTGATCCCCACTTCATTCCATCCTGCTTTCAAGGAGTTGTAGAGAGCAATGAGGTCTCCCCACAGCCTCCTCTTCTACAGACTAAACCCACCTTGTTCCCTCAGCCTCCTCACCAGCCCTGTTCTCCAGACTCTTCAGTAGCTTTGCTGCCCTTCTCTATACATGTTCTAGCACCTCAATGTCTTTGTTGCAGTGGGGGCTCCCAAAACTGAATGTGCTCCTCCAGATGTGGCCTCACCAGAGCTGAGTGCAGAGGGTGATGCCACTTCAGAAAAGATGAGAATCCCTTTCTTCTTTTGAAGAGTTTCTGGCTCAGTTTTCAGGAGTGCAGACACCACCACCTTTTGCTTTCACTGTATTTCAAATGCTCAGCACCCACAGAAATAAGGCTAGGATGTCCTAATGTCAGTAATTCACCTAACACCAGGTGCTCAGCCCCTGCACAGAAGTAAAGGAAGAACCAAGAGACTGGAAGAAAAATTTACGGCCTCTAATATCTGAGCTCTCCAGTTAAGTTGCTGTACAGAAGCTGGAAGTCCTTGCAAATGCAGCCTTCCCTATAAATCTTGTTACTTTTACACTTTTCCACCATTTTGGGTGTCACATTGTAACTCTTGGCATCAGGGGCCAGGCAGTAAATGCTCAAGGTGTCAGAAAATATGACTCAGGCCACTCATGGGGTAAGCCCACAACAGTTATTGATCAGACTTCCAATTGCAGAGAGCCTGCAAGGCTGTCAGACATTTAATATCCATTCTGGGCTGATGTGATATAATCTTGTTCCTCCTACACACATAGGATTTTCAATTACGGGGACAAGTTACCCCTGGGGAAATTCCCATTGGAATCCAGACGAAGGATGGATCACCATGAGGACAGTCAGACACTGGAATTATCTCCCAAGGGAAGCAGTGGACTCCTCAGTTTGCCAGGGTGCTGGGGCAGTTCATTTCAACTCCACTATCACCTAGAAAGGTTGGCCCAGATGATTCTTGGGGTCCTTCCAACCTGGCATCCTGTGATTGATTCTGTGAACTCTGGTGTCACATAATTTTTGTAATATCAATGCATTCTGGCCTGTATAGTTTAGACTCATACATTCAGAGAATCTTAGAATGGCTTCCTCCCTTTTTCTGTCGATTGAAGAGCTGGGCTGGAATTTTCCTGCTAAAAGGACATTGCTGAGAGGTTCTCATTAATGACAAACAATGCTGAGAGTTCCTTTCTTCAGTGTCTGACTTCCTTACACTCAGGTATGACCTTTTATAGTCAGTGAGGAGGCACAAACAATCTAGAAAGTGATTCACCTCCTTCAGCTCACCCCAGTCTGAGAAGAGGACAGAGCACCTCCAGGAATGTCTGTTTCTCTCCACTAGCAGCCAGGTGACTGGATGATAGCTGAGGATTGTTTAAATGTGGGATAGAAATTCCATCTAAAATGTTGCCTGAAATGAGGTTAACCTCTCAGGTTGTGCCATTCTCTGCCAGCCCAAGACTGAAGGTACCATGTTAGGTGACCCTGAGGGCTGCCCAGACTCTGCAGCCTAGGGAGCCAGCTTTGGGGAGTTGAATTTCAGCCACTTCCCACCAAGTTCTACATGTTATTTGAGTTAAGAACATGAAAACAGCTGAAGTACCAAAGTTTCTTGTGAATCACAAGTTCTCAAATCCAACAACTCGAACTGAACCCTCTTTACTTCTGAGCTTTGCTATTTGAGGCTGAGACATTATTTCAGCTCAGCTATTTTAACACCTGGGCTCAATTCAATTAATAACTTTGCACCTGATACATTCTCCCCCATTAAGTCAAATTTATGCTAATACTGCCCTGATTAATGAATACTATTTAAAGGTGGTTTATGGGCTGATTTCTGAGCAAAGTGGGCATCTAGATGCAGTGAATTTTAGCCACTGGGCTCTAAGACAACATGAACTTCACGAGATGTCTATAGGTATCCCTGCAAAACTGTGGAATAGCTTGCAGGGTGACAAGTAGTGACAAGTGTCCAGCAGATGGAGGGAGGTTCTCCTCTCTCTTTACTCTGCCCTGGCAAGGACCCACCTGGAATATTGCATCCAGGTCTGGGCTCTCCAGTTCAAGAGGGACAGGGATCTACTAGAAAGAGGCCCACAAAGGGCTACAAGGATGCTGCAGGGACCGGAGCACTGCCTGATGAGGAAAGGCTGAGAGCCCTGGGGCTGCTTAGTCTGGAGAGGAGAAGGCTGAGAGAGGATCTGAGCAATGTCTGTAAATACCTGAGGGCTGGGGGTCAGGAAGGAAGGGACAGGGACAGCCTCTGCTCACTTGTACTCTGGGATAGCACAAGGGCAATGGATGAAAACTGCAGTACAGGAAGCTCCATCTCAACATGAGTAATAACTTCTTGACTGTAAGGGTCCCAGAGCACTGGCACAGGCTGCCCAGAGAGGTTGTGGAGTCTCCTTCTCTGGAGCCTTTCCAGCTCTGTCTGGATGTGTTCCTGTACGACCTGCACTAGATTCTGTAGTCCTGTTCTGGCGGGGGGGTTGGTCTTGATGATCATTTTGTGTCCCTTCTGACCCCTGACATCCTGGGATCCTGTGATCTCCAGAGGTCACTTCCAAGCCCTAACATCCTGGGATCCTGTGATCTCTCTGCAGAACTCCAGTATTTCAGAGACTTCATGGAAGTGAAGCTCACTTATTCTGGAGATAGATGTCTTGAAACACACAAAGTATGTGTTGAAACAATTCCAAATCTGGATTGCCCAGGGCTGTGCTCTGCAGGGCTTAAGGAAAGGTGAAGCGAAGGGCACTGAGCTGACAGGCTCAGCATGACAACTCCGCATCTTCTTCTGACGGAGCCTTAGGTGGTGACATCTCTGCCCTCTCTGCACTATTTTTCATGGCATGGTGTGGGCAGATCTTAACTCGGTCTATAAATCATGCTGTATCCTCAACGACATCTTTCCTTGCCTTTTTGGTTTTGTTTCCTCCCCTCTGAAAACTGCTTCAGGCAATAACTTTGCATCTGTAACACTCTGCTTCTCTCCAGGATCCAGAAAAAGCAGCAGAGGCAAAGGGATTGTGTTTTTGTCTTCAGATTCATTCGAGCTCTCAGGGAAATACCTAATAACGCACTTTAGAGCGTGCTGTTTTCAAAGCACAAGCTATTAAAATATTAATAACCTGTTCACCTCAGCCCCAGAGTGGAGGAGGTGATTTCATATCTCTACTGCTCTACAGGAGCATGGATGAGCACTTTTGAGGGAAGGGATAATTTTCAGAGCTGAACATGGGAAGCATATCTTTATGCTTGGCAGAAGAGGATGTCCTATGTCAATCCAGCCCAGCACACACAAGAAGCAGGAGTTAGAACCAGAAAATAGGTAATCAGGACACAGCAAATAATATCCTTACTCTGCACTTGGGTAAGGTCTTTCAAGCATAGGAACTGGATCCATAGCCACTTTTTGTGGCCAGTATCACTCTGTACTGTGAAACATGGGCAGGCTGAAGAGCTGGGCAGGGAGAAACCTAATGAAATCCAGCAACAGCAAATGTAGAGTCCTGCATCTGGGAAAGAATAGCCCCATGCAGCAGGACAGCTTGGAGGCTGACCTGTTCTGGGGAAAAGGACCTGTGAGTCCAGGCTGATCATGAGCCAGCAACCTGTTTTCATGGCCAAGAAGGACAGTGGTATTCTGGGGTGCATTAAGAAGAGTGTGGTCAGCAGGTCAAGGGAGGTTCTCCTTCACCTGTACTCTGCTCTGGTGAGGCCTCATGTGGAGTACTGTGCCCAGTTCTGCACTCTCTTGTTTGAGAAGGACGAGGAGCTACTGGAGAGAATCCAGTGGAGAGACACTATGATGATGAGGGTCTGGAACATCAACCTTATGAAGAGAGATTGAGGGAGATGTGACTGTTCAGCCTGGAGGAGACTGAGGGAGCCATCTTCTCAGTGCTTATCAATATCTAAAGGGTGAGTGTCAGGAAGATGGAGCCAGACTCACTGATGCCCAGTGACAGGACAAAGGGCCATAGACATAAATGGGAACATAGAAGGTTCCACACAAACATAGTTTAAAAAATTCTTCACTTGGAGGGTGGCAGAGCACTGGAGCAGGCTGCACAGGGAGGTTGTGGAGTCTCCTTCTTTGGAGGCATTCAAACCCACCTGGATGTGTTCCTGTGGTGACCCTGCTCTAGCAGAGGATTGCAGTGGATGATCTTCAGATGTCCCTTCCGACCCCTACCACTCTGATCCTGCGATACTGACACACACTGAGCTCATTGCTCAAAGCTGCTCGCTGCCTTCTGGCAATTTGGTAGAGAGTTTCAGACTGTGTAATTTACAGCTCAGGTCTGCCCTGACACAGAAAAGCAACTTGCTTCTAAAATGACAGTGATGCTGCTTACCAAGTGTGTCTGAGAGGCAAGCTCACCTCCTTTCCTCTCTCAGTGAATTTCCTGCCCACAGCTCTTGCCCTTCTAGAAAGCATCCTGTTCCTCAGAGTCCTGGGATGATGGTGAGGTATTTGCTGGCCTTTGAGCTGCTTTTCTCTCACAAAGATTCAAACCTGCTTTGGGCTAGAAAAGAAAACCAATTGTGTGCTTGTAGGTGAAGCTAGAAGCCAGTCCTATCTGATGTCACATTTAAGCACCCCGATAATTAAGCCCCTAGTCTGGTATGGTTGATAACAGACTACATCAATGTTTGTTTCACATTCTTTCTGGTGCAGGAAATTCCTGGATTTAGGCACTGTGATAAGGCAGCTGGAGCTCAACTTTGTATTTTTAGTGTTAACACTTGATGCTTGCCTCCAAGTAAACCACATGCTCATGCCAAATAACTCACTGGCTAGGACACTCAGCCTATGGGCAGACGTTAACTCCCTACATTGAGGGAGATCTAAACACATTCTCCCACACTTGTTTAATTACTATTTATGGGCAGTATCCTTATTTCTTCCTGTTTGTAGCTCTTCCAAGCTCAGGGGATAGTTCACTCGCCATTGGATCTGAGAAAAAGAAAGGTACAGTGAACAATTCATTAATTCAATGGCTGGGAGAGATAAAAGACCTGAATTTTCATCTGCCTCACTTATGTATTTTGTAGGCTATAAATAGGCTTCAGCTCTTTCCAGAAGGGTTGAAATAGAGAGGGAAAAACCTACAGCAAGCTAGAAATGAGCTGGCAAAAATGATGTTACCAGTTAATAGACTCAACACAAGCAAAAAGACCTACAAAATGGAGAAAGGAGAGACTAGAGACATAATACTTAAGAGAGGGAAAGTGTAGCAGTGCCCAGCTTTGCTCATAGGCTTGAGTGTGCCTTTTGCAGGTACTTTGGGTCCAGCTGACAGTGCAGCCCCAGGATCCAACTCTGGCATCCTCGGAGCCTCACGCCATCTCAGCGAGAGCAAAGCCCCACCAGTCTCCATTGTAAAATCTCTGCTTGTTTTACAGACAGAAACACCTTCTCTTGGAGAAAGTCACACTGGAGCAGTGTCCATTCACTCAAGAGGCTTTTAACTGCAGGCTCTTCTCCTCCAGCAGTGCCCTGGGGTAAGATGCCTGCCCTAAGGACGCCAACCAGCACTGTCAGAGTGGCTGCGTGTTTTGGGGTCTTTACCACGGGTGGGTCGTCACCGTAATCCAAGGGCTAAACAACTCTTTTAAGCAGAAGGTGCCAATCCACCTTCCCGCGGACAAGGTGCCGCCTCCAGGCCAACCACACCGAAGGGCAGCTGCCCTACCGCCCCCTTGGTCAGGGCTTCCCCGGCGGGGTGCGGCAAGCCGGGAGGCTTTGCTGCCGGCAGAGCCCGAGCGCGGCGGCACCGGCACCGGCGTTCACGGCCAGCCTGCGGGGCTCCAAGAACGGCCCCAACGCCTCCAGGGCCGGGAAGAACGCCGCGGCCTGGGGAAGCACGGCCCCGCTGCTCCCGGGATCGGTGCCCCGCACCCGGTGCTGCCCTCGGCTCACGGCCAGCCCCCGCTACCCGCCGGCAGCCGCGGGGCAGGTGGAGCTGGGTCCGCCCCGCGTCCCTGCCCGCCCTTCCCGGCAGTGCAGAGCCCCGGGCGCTGCCCACCGGGCAGGTTACTGCCGGCGGACGCACAGGGGGCACAGATGGGCACAGGGCTAGAAGGGACCGCGGGAGAGCAACCAGTCCGACTGCCTGCTACAGCAGGGTCGCCCACAGTACATCGCACGGGAGCACGTCCAGGCACGTTTGGAGTGCCTACAGAGGAGACTCCACAACCTTTCTAGGCAGCCTGCTCCAGTGCTCTGTCACTCTCAAAGCGAAGGATTTTTCCCTTATGCTGGTATGGAACCTCCTGGGTTCCAGCTTGTGTCCGTTGCCCTTTGTCCTCTCCGCGGGCACCACTAAGAAGGGTCTGGCTTCATCCTCTTGACACTTGCCCACAGTGGCTCTCCACTGGGTTCTCTCCAGCAACTCCTTGTCGCTCTTGAACTGGATCCGGTACTCCAGATGAAGCCTTACCAGAGCAGCGTAGAAGGACATATGTCCTGCTCCCCTCAGGTGACCCTTACCCTGGGGCACTCCTCTATGCCCTTTCAAAGCCACGTCAAGGTAGAGCTTGATCGCCGCTCCTTGGAAAAAAACCCGGCACGCCAGCGCGGCAATAGGCGCCGGAGGACTACTTTTCGTGCCTCCGCACACCCAGGCGCAGGGCTGCCGTGGCAAGGGTGGGCGTGCGCGCGAGCGAGCGAGCGGGTACGGAGGTGGGGAGCGGGCGGCGAGGGAGGCGGATGCGTCTGCGGCCGTAAGTAGTTCCGGTTGAGGAAGTCGGCGCTGGCTGCCGCTGGCTCCCGTGGCTGCGCCAGGGCAGGAGCGGCGCGTCCCGTGCGCTGCCCCGCGCCGCCCAGCCCCGACACAGCTCCCGCCGCTGCCACCGCCGCTGCCACCGCCGCTTCTACCGCCGCCGCTTCTGCCGCCATGGCCACCCGCTCCTGCCGAGAGAAAGCTCAGAAGCAGAATGAGCAGCACCAGGCCATCCTGGCCAAGCTGCTGCGGGAGGAGGACAACAAGTACTGCGCGGACTGCGAGGCCAAGGGTACGGAGGGGCGGCCGGGGGAGGGGGGAGCGGCCGGGCCGGCACAGGTAAGGTGGTGCTGCCGGAGGGGGCTTTCCGTGTGTGTTCAGCAACGGCAGGGTCCCCACTCGGTGCTGGAAACCGGCGGCGAGGCCCGGGGAAGGGCTCCGCCCCGCTCCACGTCCGCAGGGGCGGCGGCGAGCGCCGGTCCCCTCCCGAAACGGGGCCCGGAGGGGTGGCGGCGGCAGGAACCTGCGCTGCTCGGGAGGAGCGGCGATGGAAGGCTGAGAACCTTTCGGCATAGAGCCGTTTCCGCTTCTCCGTCCAGCCGAGCTGCAGCTGCATTCTCCCGACGTGAGGAATGCCCCGGCCGAGGCTTTATGCAATGCGTGGCCTAGCCCTTTCCTGAAGTTTCACTGCCGCCTCCCCTCCCTGCGCTGCCGGGGATCGATCAGGCCCTGGGCCTTCGGCAGAGCACCGCACGGCGCTGCGGCCAGGTGCCAGGGGAGTTGAACGTTGGGTGTCCGAAACGATGCCCTTCAGTGTTGCCTCTGCCATACAAACACACTCGGCTCTTTCAGTCTGGGTGTCTGTGTCTGCTTGGAGGTGTGACAGATCCAGCTCGGGTCTATTGCTGTCAAATCTGACCTCTGTCTAGCCTGCCTTAACCTGTCTTTAGCAGTTTTATGCTACACAAAAGCAGAGATCTGTCTTTGTGTTTGTGTTTGCCTTGCGTTCTGTGGCTTGGAAATGCACATCCCTCTTTCATCTCCGGCGAGATCATTAAGATGTTACCCTAAATACAATGACTGTACAGTAAGTTATTGTTTCAGACGTGGTGCTTCCTGGCTGACAACCAGGTGTGCACACTGTATGACTCGCTCCAGAGCTGCCTTGGTCAGCCCTGCTCCACCTCAGCTGGAGGTCAGGCATGGTGAGCAACCAGAAATGCCACTGGCTTTGTGGTTTGCCTTTCCAGTCCACATCTGCTCCTTTTTTTTCATCCTGCAGTGTTCTTGTGCAATGCTGCTCTGTGACATATCAGAATCGAGACTTTGTTTTCCTCGTGTGTAACCTTAAGTGGATCACCCACACATAACAGATCTTTATGTTTTGCAGTAACTCTTCTTCGTAATTTTCTAACAGAACTGTTCCTGCCCCTGGATTTCTGGTTACTGTGTAAAAAAGGCTGGTTGTAACTGGTGGTTTTCTGGAAGAAAAATCATGTGTGTTCATTTTGTTTGTTATTGGCACTTGATATTTCCTTGCTGAATGCTGCTGTGAGTTGCTTGCTGATGGAATTCCGTAGCACAGGCCTCTGAGCTGGGTTGCTCAGGATCCAAGTCTGGAATTCACCAGCTAATTTTCATATTGTCTTCAGAGTTCCTCCTTTGACCGTATCCTGGTCAGAGCATCATTTCTAAGCCTTTAGTTCCTGGTGGCTTTGTTCCTTTGGCTGCTTCAGTTTGCCAGTGTTGACACTTTGAGCTTCCTTCTTGTGTTTGTGTTACTGAATATCTATGCACTCTTCATACCTCTCTCTTTTCACAAGAACTTTCTTTCCTAATTTCAAGCCTTGGTGTATCTTGAGTTTGTTGTTTGGGGTTTTTTTTTGTTTGTTTTCTTTGGCCCTTGGGGGTTTTTTGTTTGTTTGCTTTGGGGATTTTGTTGTTTGTTTTCTTTCTTCTGTCCAGGTTCTAGAGGACCTACCAATCTCTTGACCAAGCTGCCTTCTGCAAGCACATACAACTCAGTTTCCATTTTTCTAGTGAATTATTTCACTTAGCTGCCTTACAGGAATCTTGAGTGCACTTCTGAAGTCTTCTGTGTTTTCTCTTTCGCTCAACCTTCTCCCCTGCTGTGTCTCTGTATGCCAGAGGCATGGCTTGTTTTCACCTTGTCCCCCAGGAAAGCTGGCATGGGAATACTGTGCAATGCACTGTCAGCTTACAATGTGGAGGGAATTGTTTGGGCTCTTCTAATTCTTTTTCCCTTCAAGTTTAGTGGCAGTTGCCTCATCCTGCCTGGCAATTCTTATTTCAAATCTTCTGTCATAACAGCTTGGCAGTGCCTTCTGCCTTTCGCTATGGTTCTGTTGTTCAGTGGTTTTCTTGTACTTGAAAGGGAGAGTGTGGGTTGAAACTTACTTCAGTTTCAGCTGTTCCAAAGGCATTTGACTGGGAGATGGGCATATATGGACACTGGGTGAATTTATTTCCTTAGGTTTAGGAAGTTTCCTTCCAGGGAGTTGTGTATACAGTGCTGAGGTATATTGGGATGAGGTGGTAGAAAGCAGCCCTGCAGAAAGAGACTTGGGGGTGCTGGAGGTGAAGCTGGACATGAGCAGTCAGTGTAAGCTTGCAGCCCAGAAGGCTGATGGCAGCGTGGGCTGCATCCAAAGCAGCATGGCCAGAGATGGAGAGAGGAGATTCTGCTCCTCTGCTCTGGTGAGACCTCATCTGGAGTGTTGCATCTAGCTCTGCAGCCCTCAATACAGGAAGGACATGGAGCTGATGGAGAGGATCCAGAGGAGAGCCACAAAAACGATCAGGAAACTGGATCACCTCTGCTAGGAGGACAGGCAGAGGGAGTTGGGGGTGTTTAGCCTGGAGAAGAGAAGGCTCTGGGGAGATCCAATAGCAGCCTGTCAGTAGCTGAAGTGGGCTACAAGAAGGCTGCAGAGAGACTGTTTACAAAGACCTGCAGTGACAGGATGAGGGGCAGTGGCTTCAAACTAGAGAAGAGTAGATCTAGATGGGATGTTAGAAAAAATTCTGCACTGGAACAGGTTGCCCAGGGAGGTGGTTGAAGCCCTGTCCCTGGAGATATTCAAGGTGAGTCTCAACAGGGCTGTGGGCAGCCTGATCTGGTTGAGCATGTTCCTGCTGACTGCAGAGGGTGTTGGACTGGATGACCTCTAGAAGTCCTTTCTAACCCCAACCATTCTGTGATTCTGTCTCCACTATACCTTGAAGTCTGGACTGCTTTATGCTTCCACAGGCACTCATTTATTAGAAAATCAAGTTTGTCAGAAGCACAGAATGCCACCGTGGAGCTCCTTGTTGTGTCAGTCCTTGTGGAAACTCGTGGTTGACCAAAAGAAAAGTGAAGAGTACTTCCAGTTGCAATCAGCTGCTTTTTTTCCCCTCGTGTTTCACATCTAATCCTTAGTGCTTAACTGCTCATGACTTGCTGCTGCCTGCAAAGTTGTGGTTTTTCTAGTCCTGGTATGCAGTGATGTCTGAGGCAGCACGTTCCACTGTGGCTCTCTTAGCTAGCCAGAGCCTGTGAGCTGTCTGCGTGGCTTTCCCCAGCCTGGGACAGCCTCCTTCACATCCTGCATCACTTAACAGCATCCCTTTCATGTCTGATTATGTTTGTCCTTAGTCTGGAGTTCCCTATTGCCAGTTCCACCAGAGTCTTTTCACCCTGGGTTCTGCAGATATGGACATGAAAACCATTCATGACAAAATGTTCAGGACTTTTCTGATGTCCTAGTTCAGAACATATGATTTGTCCTTTTTTTTTTAAGTGTAATTTTTTTTTTAAGTGTAATTGATCATTTTTCCTTTGAAATGCTTTCAGTTTCTATTACTTTTTTTTCTTATGTGAGAGCTTTTCACCTTTGTCTGATGTCCTCCTTTCTGCAGTTCAGTAGGATCTCTCAAGTTCTGCCTTTTTGCTTTCTTCCTGTTCACCTAATTGTTGGGTACCATCACCTTTGTAATGATCTCTGCTTGTGTTAGCCAACTTGTGGTTGTATCTTGACTCTTTTATTTAAACACATTGTTTTCAGTGTGGTCTCTCAGATAGCTGACACTTCAGCATGGGCTCTTAACCAAGCTAAGAGGCTATCATCACTAACTCCTCCTCACCGTAGGTGTAATAGTCTCTCTTAGAGCTTAGGTCTTACATCTGCTCTGTGTCTGTCCAGATAGTAACATCAAAGGGATCATAGAATTCCCCTCAGCCTGCTTTTTTCCAGACCAAACACCCCTAGTTCCCTCAGCTGCTCCTCACCAGTCCTGTTCTCCAGACACTTCACCAGCATTGAGTCCTTCTCTGAACCCTCTCCAGCATCTTGTAGTGAGAGGCCCAAAACTGAACCAGTGCTCCAGGTGTGCCCTCACCAGTTCTGACTACAGGGGATCAGCCACTTCCCTTCTCCTTTTTCTGTCACACTATTCTTGATCCAGACCAGTGTGTTGTTGATCTTCTTGGCCACTTGAGCAAAATGCTGGATCCTGTTTAGTTGATGTTGGAACTTTTCCTTCATGTCATGAAGGCTTCTTTGCTGTCTTTTACTTCTTCCATCAAACAGCCCTTCCTGTTGTCCTGCTGCTGCTGAATTTCTAAATTACCAGATTAGTTCTCCTTGCTCTCAGTGTATGGCCACCAGCTGCATTGCTTGGGAGGAAGTTTCAAGCATGCATCTTTCCTATTTTAGCACATGCATGCTCTGTGGAAGGATTAAAAAAAGCTTCATTGTGGTCTTCCTCAAAATAATCTTGCTGTTGTTCGCAGGGGTCTGGGATCAAGAACAAGCCCATCCTTTTGTTTCTGGCCTACTTTTTCAAGTACAAGGTCTGCAGATACATCAGAGAGCTTTGTTCTGCAAGTCTTTTGGAAGGTGGAGAATACAGCTGAGGACACATTTGCAAGAGTAAGCATTAAGCAATAATTAGGATTGCTGACTCTGGCAGTGGTTTATAGAACCACAAAATCAGTCAGGATTGGAAGGGACCACAAAGATCATCCAGTTCCAACCCCCCTGCCATGGGCAGGGACACCTCATGCTAGATCAGGCTGTCCAGAGCCTCATCCAGTCTGGTCTCAAACACCTCCAGGGATGTGGCCTCAACCACCTCCTTGGGCAACCTGTTCCAGGGTCTCAACAACCCTCACGCTGAAGAACTTCCTAACACCCAGTCTGAATCTCCCCATTTCTAGCTTTGGTTCATTCCCCCCAGACCTATCACTACCTGACAGCCTAAACAGTCCCTCCTCAGCTTTCTTGTAGCCCCCTTCAGATAATGGAAGGCCACAATAAGGTCTCCTTAGAGCCTTCTCTTCTCCAGACTGAACAACCCCAAAGGCTTTCAGTCTCTCCTCACAGCAGAGCAGCTCCAGTCCTCTGCTCATCCTTGTGGCCCTTCTCTGGACACCTTCCAGCACATCCATAGCCCTTGTGTAGTAGGGTTTCTGGAATTGCATTTTTTTTCTGTTAACTCTTTTAACTGTTAAAATAGCTGCTGAGAGTCTGACCATCACTGTGCTGGGAACTACCTGCTGTAGTCACCATATGTCACCTTCAAACTGTTAAGTCTTGCAGCTGTCAGGCTAGGTGACACCTCTGTGGGGGAGAAGCCTCAAAATCAAAGGTTCTGGAGCTGTCTTTGCAATCGCTGAGAGTTTTGGGAGAGCAAGGAGGTTGGGATGACATTTGACAAGGCAGAGGCTGTCAGTGTGCTGACTGCTCTTCACGTCCCCAGCTGAGGAGCCAGCTACACAAGGCAGCGGATGTCTTCCTGCTGTTACACCTCTGGAAGCACTTACACTACTGATGTTTGTCACGTTGGCACTAACGTTCAGTGATCCTGAGGTTTCTGAACGAGGTGAGCATCTGAAAAGCCTTTGTGCTGCTAGGTGAAGCCAGCAGGAGTTGCAGAGGGTTAGGGGAAGGAGGTAGTTGCAGATCTGTCCCTCTGCCAGCATCTCTGGAGACGTTCAAGAAACGTGTGGACGTGGCTCTTGAGGACATGGTTTAATGGCTGCGGTGGTCTTAGGCTGATTGGACTGGGTAATCACAGAGGTCTTCTCCAAGCAAAATGATTCTCTGTGTGTGGACTGTTCTGAAAGCTGGTGTAAGGCATGTGACTTTTTTTCCCTTTTGCTGTAGAGGGAGCCCAAACACATTGCTGCTGTTCCAATGCTGGTATTTTAATCTCTTCCATTCTAACACCTCCTGGAGATCTGTCAAAAGGAGCCAAAATCAAAACCTGTTAGCTTCAATCAGCAACCTCTTGACTGTATGAGCTGTAATTTACTATTTCTGTGTGCCTTAGTGCTTAGTTCTAAGGAGCTAGAAGCCTCCTAGTGTTGTGTTACTGCTTGCCAGCAAGGCTGGGTGCCAATACTGAGCTGAGTACTTGGAATTTTAAGAGTGTGATGAAATACAAAAGGAGAGACTTTTTCTTTAGGAGGGGACAAGATACTTAGCAGCATCAAAGGACTACTGGAACAGGCTCCCCAGAGAGGCTGTGGAGCCTCCTTTACTGGAGACCTGCAGAACCTGCTTGTGTGACCTGCTCTAGGTGGCCCTGCTCTTGTAGGGGGCTTGCACTTGTTGATCTTTTGAGGTCCCTTGCAATTGCTAATGTCCTTTGTGTGATTCTGTGACTGGCTATCCAGCAAGCAGGCCTGTAGAGCAGGCTGAAGGCAATCAATCTTGGCTAACGAGACCCTCTCTGCAAGTGTGGGCCATAAGTCTCAGGTTTCTGTTCCTAGGGATGTTTGAGATTGCATTTGGATGTTGACTTTAGGATGAATGGGTTGACTGCTGAAGTCTCCTTGTCAATTAATCTCTCTGTCAAGAAGGCAATTGCCCAAGTTGTCAGTGGCTTGGGGGTTTGTTTAGCTGTAACAGCCAAGGCAACATAATTGGAAGCTTGCAGGTCTCTGTGCAGACAGTTGCAGATGTCTTGAGCCTTCAGAAAAGGTGAATCCATTTCTGGATCAGGGAGATGTTCTGTGCTGTGGTGTTTTTAATGTTTGCTTAGGTCATGCCTGGTAGTGCTTGAAGCTTGGTTAAGTAATCCCTTATCTGAATCATAAAACCATTAGGGCTGAAAAGGACCTCTAAGATCATCAAGTCATCAACATAACACCACTGTGGCCACTGAACTATGGCCCAACGTGCCAAGTCTCCATGTTTGTTTGAACATCTCCACCACTTTTCCTGTGCAGCCTGTTCCAATGCCTGCCCACTCTTTCAGTGAAGAAGTTTCCTCTAACATCGAATCTAAACTTCCTCTGGTGCAACTGGAGATCACTTCCTCTCCTATCACAACTTACATGGGAGAAGAGATCAACCCCCACCTCACTCCAGCCTCCTTTCAGAGCTGTGGAGAGCAATGAGGTCTCCCCTCAGCCTCCTCTTCTCCACAGTTCACACCCCCAGCTCCCTCAGCTGCTCCTCCCCAGCTCTGTTCTCCAGATGCTTCCTTGCCTTTCTCTGGACCTGCTCCAGCCCCTCCATGTCTTTCTTGTAGTGAGGGGAGAGCCTTAGTTTGAAGAATCACACTGCCACTGTTGCTCTTTCAGCCAGAATGAAAATTGATTATAATATTAATGGCAATACTTGTCAATATTTATAGTTGTACTTCACAGCCCTTAGTCATTGCTGCATCTGACTAATGACTTGGTCTGCGCTGTTCCGAATGCTTGAGTGGCTGAATCCCCATCCCTGGAGGTGTTTCAGAGATGTGGAGCTGAGGGACATTGTTTAGCACCAGACTTGTTGGACTTTATGCTCCTAAAGTCTCTTTTCCACCCAAAATGTGGAGTATCTTGACTTCTGCCACTAGTAAGGGCCTGTGTCACTGGAAATCTTGGTGGTCATCTGGGACTTAGAAACTGTTATTCTTCTGGCTCCTTCAAAGACCTTAAGGAATCAGAAGCTCCTTTCACTCTCTCCTGACACTGTATCACCAAGGCTTTTTTCCCCCGATCCCTTGCCCCCAAATAAAACTTTACCTGTTGCTGACACTGACTGCATGAGACTGAAACTTCACTAGGAATTGTTGTTGCAGCTCCTGAGAACTACAATTGATTGTCTCAACCCAGACAAGAGCTCTTCAGTAGACACCTCTCTTGCTGGGAGGAGTGTGGCAGCTTAGCTTGATACTTTTAACTGGGCAGGGTTTTGCAGTGGTGGGTGACTCCAGGGGTGTGTTTAGCTGCCTGTAAGGAAGAGATATGTTTCCATCTCCTGACTCTTGCAGAAAACCACTCTGAAGTAAGTCACAGAAAGTCTGTTTGAGCTGTAACAGAACAGGTTGGTTTGCAAATACAGGTTCTTGCTGTCAGAATGGTCTGCACAGCCTGAAGGCTTTTCACCAAAGCCCTTAAAATGATGTTTGTGGGTGCAGTCTCCACTCTTCAGGACTTCACTAGAGTTAATTGGATGAGCCTCAAAGGGGCAGGGTATAGCTTTGAAGTTAGCATTGCATTGACAGGAGCCTGGGCTTAGGTGACCTCTTGAGGTCCCCTTTCAACTTCTGTGTTTTTCCTTTGACTACTAATAAAATATCCGTGGGACTTTTTAAATAATGTTACAACTTTTTTAAGCTCTGAGGTGATTTATGGGATGCAGAAATCCTGGTGCCCTTAGTTTGCTCTCCCTACATTCAGAAGTAAAGGCTTTGGCAATCTAAGCTGTTTTCCTTTTGTGTGGACCATAAAGGTGGAATAGTTCCTGAAAGGGGATTTTTGGTGCTGAGACCATGTTCTTGCCTCCTGAAATGCAGCACACCTTTGTTCTCTTGGTCTGTGCCTCCTGATGGTACCCAAGCTGTGGTTCTGCCACAGGATGCTGTTGGTAACAGCTGTTAATCTTTGCTTTGTTCCTTTAACCTCCTTTTGTGGAACTGAAACTGATGCTGTCTTGTAAATCTGCCCTATCAGGTCTGAGCAGGTAAAGAAATTGCTGCTGTGCTACAGCTTTAGGAAGTCCTTATCAACAACACAGAGGAAGCCATTAGATCTAGACCTTTAGGGAGGTACCTTTTCCTGAAGGAGTGGCTCCCTCTTTAGTCCTTGCTTCCTACAGGACTTCAGAGAGTCAATTATCAGCCCTCACTCAGGGAGTAGGCAGTGGTTAGTTTAGCTCAGGTGTGACACTGCCCTAGACTGGCTCACTGAGGTTCATTTGAGCATGATTCAGCTTTACCTTAAGAACTTTTGAAGCTTTGCCTTCATCTCTTGTGAACACAACTACACTATTCAAGACTTACTGCCTTTGCCTTGTGAGCAGGTAAGGTTATCAGTAGTAATTTATTCTCTCTCATGTGAAGGTTCTGGAGCAATGCTGTTGAACCCATGATCAGTTAGAATCATGGAATGGTCCAGGTTGGAAGGGACCTCAAAGCTTATCCAGTTCCAACCTCCCACTAGAACAGGTCGCTCAAGGCCTCATCCAGCCTGGCCTTCAACACCTCCAGGGAGGGAGCAGCCACAACCTTCCTGGGCAACCTGTGCCAGTGTCTCACCACCCTCACTGTACAGAACTTCCTCCTAACATCCAGTTTCAATCTCCCCTCTGCCAGTTCAAACCCATTCCTCCTCAGCCTGTCATTACAAGACCTTGTCAGTAGTCCCTCCCCAGCCTTTCTGTAGCCCCTTTCAGATACAGGAAGGCCACTTCAAGGTCTCCTGGAAGCCTTCTCTTCTTCAGGCTGCAAAGCCCCAACTCTCTCAGCCTGTCCTCATAGCAGAGCTGCTGTAGCCCTCCCAGCATCTTGGTGGCCTCCTCTGGCCTGGCTCCAACAGTTCATGTCCTGCTTGTGTTGGGGGCTCCAGAACTGCACACAGTACTCCAGGTGTGGAGGAAAGCAGAGCCAAGGGGCAGAATCTCCTCCCTTGCCCTGCTGCCCACAGCTGCTCTTGCTGCAGCCCAGCACACAGTTGCTGTCTGGGCTGCACTCACACTGCCAGGGTCATGTTGAGCTTTTTATCACCCCAGACCCCCAGGTCCTTTCCCTCAGGGCTGCTCTCAGCCATTCCCCACCCAACCTGGAGTTGTGCTTGGGTGCAATTGCACCCACCCAGGTGCAGGACCTTACACTTAGCCTTGTTGAAGTCATGATGTTGGCCTGGGCACAGCTTTGCAGCCTGTGCAGGTCTCTCTGGATGGATCCCTGCCCTCTAGCAAGTCGGATTTACAAAGGGGCTATCATGCCTGACCAACATGATAGCCTTCTACAGTGACCAAGCCAGAAGGCTTGTTTGGATGAGAGCTGAGGATATTTGTCACTGGAACTCGAGTGAGGCTTTGGAAGCTCTGTCACGTAACATCCTCTGCGATGTGACTGCATAAAGAGGCACTGAGGTGAATTCAAGAGGGCTGAAACACCACGCTCAGAGCTATCAGCAGCAGCTTGAAGTTGAACTGGAGGCCAGGCACTAATGACATACCTCAGGGGTTTATACCGAGGCCAGCTCTGTTTAATCACTTCATTAATGACCTGTGTGATAGGACAGACTACGCCCTTGGCAAGCTCCGAGTGATACAGAGCAGGGAGGAGCAGCTGATACACCAGGTGGGTGTTCTGCTGCTTGAAGCAGAATATCTGACAGGCTGGAGATACAGGACAGCAGAAACTTCCTAAAGTTCATTGAAGGGAACTTGCAAAGCACAGCTCCTGAGGAGAGAGCAGTGGGGGGGTGCAGAAGAGATACTGGGGGTTTGTGGGTCACAGAGAGAGGAGTGGATGGGTGCAGAAGAGATACTGGGGGGTTTGTGGATCACAGAGAGAGGAGTGGGTGGGTGCAGAAGAGATACTGGCGGGGTTTGTGGATCACAGAGAGAGGAGTGGGTGGGTGCAGAAGAGATACTGGCGGGGTTTGTGGATCACAGAGAGAGGAGTGGGTGGGCACAGAAGAGATACTAGGGGGTTTGTGGATCACAGAGAGAGGAGTGGGTGGGTGCAGGAGAGATACTGGGGGGTTTGTGGATCACAGATTGGTCATGAGCACCTTACACTCTTGTCAGCAAGAAGGCAAACAACATTTATAAGGGAGACCTTACAGCAGCCTTCAAGTACCTGAAAGGGACCTGCAAGAAAGTCAGGAATGGACTTTTTACAAGGGCTTTGTGGTGTTTAGGGTGAGGTGGAATGGATTGAAGCTTGACAAGGTGGGAGGCTTAGACTGGAGATTAGGAAGGAATGCTTTAGAGTGAGGGTTGCGAGACACTGAACAGGTTACCCAGGGATGTCATGGGCATCCACAGCCAGCTTGGATGAGGCCTTGATCAGTCTGGTCTAGTGGAAGGTGCCCATGACAGGAGGGTTGGAACTAGATGGTCTTTAAGGTCCCTTCCAACCCAACCCATTCTATGAATTTTGGACTGGATTTCAGGAAGAGCATCCTGAGGGGCTGGGGGCAGGTGGTTCTTCTCTCCTCAGCACTGGTGAGACTACATCTCTAGTATAATGACTTAGTTCTGGGCTTCACAGTATGGGAGAAATGTGGACAGACTGGAGCCAGTCCAGCAAAGGGGCAGTAAAATGAAGAGGTTGGTGTGTCTGACCTAGAAAGAGAGGATAAGAGAGCTGTGATTGTTTAGCCTGGAGGAGAGAAGTCTTTTGGGGAGATCTTAGTCCCTGTGAATAAACACCTGATGACAGGGAACAAACACAGCTGAGGCAGCCCTGTCTGTGGTGTCCAGTGATGGAAATTAGAGGCAAGGAACACAAACTGAAAGCACAAGAAATTCCACCAAAATATAAGAGTCTTTTTTTTTTTTTGCTCTAAATGTTGAATATTGGCACAGGTTACCCAGAGAGGCTGTGGATTCTCCATCCCCTGAGACACTCAAAACCTGACTGGTGCAGGTTACCCAGAGAGGCTGTGGATACTCCATCCCCTGAGACACTCAAAACCTGACTGGCAGCAGGACTAACAAAGCTGCCATAGTTTGCTCTGAGCAAGAGAGGTTTGGACTAGGTGATCTCCAGGGGTCTTACCTCATCTAATTCAGATCTAATTCAGCTTTTGTACCACGTAGGAGCTGGAATGGAGTCCCACTGCCCCACGCTGGGTTTTAGTTTGCCAACACAAACATCTGCCTACATAGATAAAAGGTAGATTATTTACTTAATGTTGAGGTCACGTAGGAGAAAGGAAGGTGAGCAAACATCAGTAAATACAGAGAGTAGGAGCCTTGATTTTTTTCTTGCAGTAGCTGATACAGAAATCTTCCTGTGGTTTGCATGTCCTGAGTTACAAAGGGCCAAACCTGGCCGTTTGAAGGAAGTGGGAATGGAGGGATTAGATTCAAAAGTTACTGGTGTCTTTGGACTGAAATGCTGTTGAAATGCAGCTGGAAGAAAACCTTGACAGGTTAAACTGCCTCCTAGAGCTGAGAGCAGTTGCTTAGAGCAGGAGTACCATTGCTCTTCAGTACATCCCAGTCCCTCTTGAGTTCCTGCTTTGTTTATGGTCTATACAAAATGCTTGCTAATAGGTCTGGGTTCCTGTGACCAAAGGAACCATAGAATGGTCTGGGTTGGAAGGGACCTCTGAAAGTCATCCAGTGCAACCCCCTTTGCAGTCAGCAGGGACACTGTCAACTAGATAGGTTGCCCGGAGCCCTGTCCAGCCTCACCTTGAATATGTCTAGGCACGGAGCCCCAATCACCTTCTCAGGCAACCTGTTTCACTCTTGTGTTCTTGGATCACCATCTGAAAGAGAAGGAAGAGCTTGGACATTCAGAAAGCACCTTAGTGCTGTGAATCTCTGGTAGGTGTGGGTATGGACAGCACTAATTGCGTGGCTTATGGAGCTGGTGCCAAGTTTTATGGGAGAAGTAAAAACTACACAGGTCAGTGTAGTGTCTGTCTCAGTAAAGCTGGGATTTCAGTTGCCCCCTCTCGGGAGGAAAACTGTTTGCTTCCAGTAGACCAGGGAGGAAAAGGAGTTGGAGACTGTAGCTCAGCCTCTGTCAGAGACTAGCCGGGAACAGCAGTGTGTGGTACTTGGAGGCAGTGTTGCCAAGCAACTAACTTTGCAGGTGTGGTTCGGTGATAGAGCAGTTCTAAAGCTCTGCTGGGCTCTGATTTTGTGTGAGAAGGTGGGTATGTTGGTGAGGAGTGGGCAGCTGGCCCTCTTGCATGGGAGACAAGAGGAATGGAATGTTCCACCTTTGGCTATTGGTTGCCACGTTCTTGGGTGCTACCTGCTTCACACAGAGTCACGGAATGCCAGGCTGAAAGGGACCCCAAGCATCATCTGGTCCAACCTTTCTAGGTGACAGTAGTTGAAATGAGCTGGCCCAGCACCCTGCCAAGCTTCTACTGCAGCAAGATTCAAGCAAGTGTTAGGTCATAAAAGAGACCTCAGAAAATACAACAAACTGAAGGTCACGTGCCAGTTTAAGGAGTACATGTTGAGAATTGATACTTCTCAAGCAACCTTAATTCCACTCTTGACCACTCACAGTTGTGTACTCCGGACAAAATGCAGCTAAGTACTTTTATGTTGTATCCAGCTTCATTTCCTGTCTCCCTCCTGAGATAAAAAATGTTTTGAGTAAAAACATTTTTACAGCCACAATTTCTTTCCTTATGACTGCAGAAGGTCACATTTACTTCGGAAAAATAACTTGGAACAAATCACAGAATGTTAGGGGTTGGGAAGGACCTTGAAAGATCATCCAGTCCAACCTCCCTGCCAGAGCAGGATCACCTAGGGCAGATCACACAGGAACATGTCCAGGTGGGTTTTGAATGTCTTCAGAGGAAACTCCACAGCCTCTCTGGGCAGCCTGCTCCAGGGCTCTGCCACACTCACAGTAAAAATTTTCCCTTCTGCTCCTGTGGCACCTCCTCTGCTCCAGCTTGTACCCAGTGCCCCTTTTCCTGTCCTTGGCCATCTCTGAGCAGAGCCTGGCTCCAGCCCTGCACATCTTTATCAGCAGCACTGAGGGCAGCTCTCAAGTTTCTCTGCGCCAAGCCCCAGCTCCCTCAGCCTGTGCTCACAGGAGATGTTCCACTGCCTGCAGCAGCTTTGGGGCTCTGTGCTGAACTCTTTCAGGCAATTCCCTGAGGTCTTTCTTGACCTGAGGGTCCCAGAACTGGACACAATATTCCAGATGTGGCCTCACCAGGGCAGAGTGGAGGGGCAGGAGAACCTCTCTTGACCTACTAAACCGCAGCCCTTCTAATCCACTCCAGGATGCCCTTGGCCTTCTTGGCCACCAGAGCACATTGCTGCCTCACTTTGTTCACCAGGACCCCTGGGTCCCTTTTCTCTATGATCCTCTTCAGCATATCAGCCCCCACCTTCCACTGGTCCATGAGGTCTTTCTTTCCCAGATGTAAGACTACCTTTGGCCTTGTTGGATTTCAATGAGTTTCTCCCTGTCCAGGTCTGGCTGAATGGCAGCAGAGCCTTCAGGTGTGGCAGCCACACATCCCTCATCCAGGGAACAGCACCTTTTGCTTGTAACACAGATTGAGGTAAAACAGCTGGCAAGAACACTACTTAAATATGTTTCTTCCTTTCCCAGCTGCATGTAGCTGATGAAGTGGTGCAGGGTGTGTGAGTGCTGCTTGTCACTCATGCTGGGAAGCTTAACTCTGGCAATTTGAGTTCTGTTTAATTCAGTCTCATCTCACAGGAGACTCCTGTAGTTCTGGGAAGCAAGAAGATGCCTTTAGAGGCATTCAGAGCCTTGTCTGGCATGATGCATTCTGGTTGAATGTGAATGAAGTTGTTTGTTTGAACCATGAAGTGGTCAAATACTGGGCCATGTTTTCCACAGGGAGATGGTATCATAAAATAGTTGTGGTTGGAAGAGACCTTCAAGGTGATTGAGCCCAACCATTAACCCAGCACTGCCAGGTCACTGCTAAACCATGTCCCTTAGCACCACCTCTACAGCTTTTAAATCACTCCAGGGATAAGAGTTAGGGTTAGGAGCTAGTGCAGGACTTGGCAACCCTTTCCATAAAGAAGTTGTTTCTAGTGCCCGACCTAAACCTGATCTGGTGCAACCTGAGGCTCTTTTCTCTGCCTCTGTCACTTGCTTCTCTGTAGAACAGACCAAGCCCCACCTCACTCCAGTCTCTTTCCATACTTTAGAGATGTAGAACATGCAATAGAGGTGTTGAAGACAACTGAATGAAGCCCTGAGCAACCTGACCTGCTTGGAGCATCAAGGAAGCCTAAATAACCTCAGGAAGTCCACTCACACCTCAGTTATTTTAGAGGGTTTTTATTTCCTGACAGGAAATAGAGTAGCTGTAGCTTTTAAAGAGCAAGTGTTAAACATCTCACCTTAGGGTTTGTGGCTTGGCCCAAACCCAGCTACTCTATTGATGTGGCCTCATGAGAGTTGGGGCTTTGCAGCCTGGAGAAGAGAAGGCTGCCAGGAGACCTTGGAGTGGCCTTCCAGTACCTGAAAGGGGCCGCCAGGAAGGCTGGGGAGAGACTATTGACAAGGTCTTGTAATGACAGGATGAGGAGTAACGGGTTTAAACTGGCAGAGGGGAGATTTAAACTAGATGTTAGGATGAAGTTCTTCACAGTGAGGTTGATGAGACTCCACAAGTTCTGTGGGCAAACTCATGTTGAGGTGGAGCCTCCTGTGTTCCAGCTTTTGTACCTGTTGTTCCTTGGCCTATCACTGGGCACTACCAAACAGAGCCTGGCACCTTCATCTTGGCACCAACCCCTCAGATATTGATAGACATTGATCAGATCCCCTCCCAGCCTTTTCTTAAGACTAAACAGCCCCAGCTCCCTCAGCCTTTTTTTTTATAGGAGAGATGAGTTAAAGGCCTCAAATCATCAGCTCTCTGTTGAATTCTCTCCAGCAGATCCCTGTCTCTCTTGAATTAGGGAGCCCAAATCTGGACACAGTATTCCAGGCATGGTCTCAACAGGGCAGAGCAAAGAGGAAGGAGAACTTCCCTTGAGCAGCTGGACCCATGCAAGTCTGTGCACTGATGATTTCAGTGTATTTCTACACTCCAGAGCCTGAATTTGGCACCCTGCTTGTTATGTACAGGTTTGGATCTCTGTTTTCTCTTTTCCAAACACGAGTTCATGTAGAAGAGGTCCTGGAGGTGCATTTGCCTGCTTTGTAATACTGAATGTACAAGGGAGAGCATCTTCAGAGTCCCCGAGGACTGCGCAGAGGTTTTGTAGTTTGAGAATTGTTTACTGAAGTGGTCTCTGCTTCAGCTGTGTTTGAGTTACACTGATAAAGGGAAGCTCTGACAGAGGAAGGTTACCTTTCATTCTTGTTTATGGCAGGCAGGCTTTGTTATAAACCCATCTTGGAAACAAATCTCAGTTCTGAGGCTTTTTTTGTCATTGTTAAAGGCAGCACTTCAGTTGCTGACTGAAGAGTTTATTTATTTATCCATTTATTTATTTTCAGCAGACACTTTCTATGTGACTTTCATCCTGTTCCTGGCTCTGCAGGCTGGAGTCTTTCTACATCCCAACAGAGCAGCACAAATTTACACTTCTTTCGTTTTTCTTCCTTAGCAGTGAAGCTTTTACTTGATGCTTAGCTGCTTAGCTATCAACTTCTGCAAACATCTTGTAAGAGCTCTCTGTTCCCCCATTTTCCTTTTCTGTCTGCACAGAAAAGGAATGTAAATGGTGCACTTCAACCAGTAAGTTGTTAATGGTTCCTTGCTGACAAGGGAATCAAGAACAGCTCCAGAAGCTTCCTACTAAGGCTGTAATAAAGACATTATGAAGTGAGAGTCTGCACCCCTTCTTGCAACTTGCCCTCTGACACAAGCAGCCTTTCCCAGGCAGGAAACACCTCTCTGGAAGTGTTAAAGGCCAGGTTGGATGAGGCCTTGAGCAACCTGTTCTAGTGGGAGGTGTCCCTGCCTATGGCACAGGGGGGTTGGAACTGGATGAGCTTTGAGGTCCCTTCCAACTTGCACCATTCTATGATTCTATCCTTGAATTTCTCTACCCCTTACCAGACGCTGACTAGAAGCAGTCAAGTGATGCTTCTGAGGTTTGCCTTCCCACTGTTCTTGCACTGCACCTTGAACCACATGAATTCCACACAGTTCCAGAGCCCAGCTTGCCTACAGCTGTTTAGTTGCTTGTTTTTCTTCAGTGCAACTTTATGTTGTCCAGTTTGATTTTATTTCAAAGTACTAAAGCAATCCCTCTTACTTGAAGTCTCTCCACGTTAAAAATGTGCCAGGTTTGAAGTTCTCAAATTCCTTGGCCTTGAGTATCAAAATACAGGTTTAGCAAGCCAGCTTCAAGAGACTTCTAAAGGCTTGGAGGTATTTTTAAGCTGTGGCCCTTTTGCCTTTGTTTATATAAAACAAGGTTTTGTTGCATGCTCAGGCTTTGATTTCTGAAAAGCAGCTGAAGACTCCACTTCCATGATTTTCCTTGTCTTTGGAGATGGAGGTAAAGCAAGGAATCCTCATCTGTTCTAGAGAAGAAATCAGGCTTAATGTGGGAGAGTAGATATGAGACAAAAACATGCTTCAGGCTATTTGTTCTGCTTAATCAGAAGCTAATTCTGTAAATCAGGTGATAGGTAAATAGTCCCATATTAGTAATCTCAAGAAAGTAAAGCTTCAAAGAGCTTGAAGAACATTTTATTTGGAAACAAAGATTCTTGTACTCTGATTTTTTTTTTTGCGCTTTTCCTTTGCTTCGTGATCTTTTATTTCTAAGATGTGTTCTTTAATTCTCAAGGTGTGATTGACTGAATATAATTAACATTGCAGTACTTTTTTGGGGGTGTTCTGGGGAGGGAGGGTGTGTGTATGTTTTCATGTTGAATTGGTTTTTTTCTTCTGGAAGTCTGAATTAAACTTCACTGGAAATGGTGGCTGTAATTCTGTCTTTTGGGAGGACAATTAAGGAGCTTCTGATGAAGTTAAGTAAGAGATGGTCTTTGAAGCAGCTTGTGAAGACTGAAAATGGATGATAGGAATTTGATTTGTTGAGTGTTTTAGTATCACACTAGAGGCAGGGATTAAATCAATGTGTTGTGTTCTGAGGAGAGAAACTTAGGAGTCAATTCTGCCTGGTTCTTTTGCTCTTCCCTGGGTGCCACTAGAGGATGGGCTGGTTTGTGTTACTTAGAATCAGGGAACGGTTTGGGTTGGAAGGGACCTCCAGAAGTCATCTAATCCAACGTCCTTGCAGTGAGCAGGGACATCCTTCACCGTATCAAGTTGTGTTGCTCCCAGCCTTGTTAAGCCTGACCATTAATACCTGCAGGGATGGAAGTGGCTGCAATTGTTGAGGGCCGGTCAGGAGCCGTGGAGATTTGGTTGCAGTTAACGCTGTGTTCCACGAGGTGGCGCCAGGCGTTTGACAAATAGAGTCAACCTGCGGCGGGCTTGGGAAGCACGGAGGAGAATTCAGCTGCCTCTGGCTTTGTGATCAAAGGCAGGCAGGGAGCAGCTGCATCCGAGGAAGAACTGCATTCTGAAGTGAAAAGTTAAGTTCGCTACAGACTATATTGTGATGCAAAGAAGTTTATGCTTAGTTAGGTGCTGATACTTGGCTTCCTTCCTTGTAGAGATGCTACTTGGCAACTGCAAGAGTGGAGAGGGATCATACACTGATAGGATGGTTTGGGTTGGAAGGAACCTCCGCAGGTTGTCGAGTCAGCAGGGGCATCTTCAACTAGATCAGGCTGCCCTGACAAGCCTCATCTTGAATATCTCCAGGGATGGGCCCCAACCACCTCCTTGGACAACCTGTTCCAGCATTCTACTACCCTCATGGTAAAGAACTTGCTCCTAGCATCCAGTCTAAATCTGCTCTAGTTTGAAGCCATTGCCCCTTGTCCTACCACCACAGGCATTTGCAAACAGTCTCTCTCCAAACCTTTTTAAAACTTACTCTTGACAAGCTCTCTTCATTTGAGGCTTTGTCTCACACTTACTGATCTCCTGCCTGAGTAGTTTTATGCAGGTGGTGTAAAGGGCTCGGAGTAGTTTGGGATGTAAAGCAGCCAGCCCTCCCTTTGACAGCAAACACAACACTGAAAGGCTGCCTGCTTGTTCTTTTTACCCCGTTTCTGGCCTCTCTTTGCTTCCTGTAATTGAGCTCTTTAGTAGGAGTGAGCAGCACCTGTGCTGCAGCCAAACAAGTGTTTCAATATTAACCTGCAGTTACAGCCAGCTGAACAGATGGCAGTGGACTGAAGGAAGGAAGGAAATGCTGAATTACTCTGATAAGGGAAGCAATCATCATTATCATTCTCCTACTTTGCAGTCGTATCTGCAGTAATCTTACACTTGCTCCTTTGTGGCCATCTCCCCAGTCTGTTGTATCCCAGTACTTTTGTTTTCTTTTGCCTCTTTTTTACTTTGTTCTGATCTCCGCTGCCTTTTTAAACACCTGTTTGTGTGGGAGGTGCTCCTGTTCCTGCCCAATCTTGCCTGGTAGTATATAACCTTACTCACTAATTTCTTACTACAAGTAGAAGCTGAGCAGAAGGTGGAGTTTTGAAACACTTAAAGGATTTTTATGCAGACTAATTAAGCAGAGAGCTAAAGCAGTGTTCTACACTATTGGCTGTTTGGGTTCAAGACAAGATTCCATGGGTTTTGTAGGGCAGATAAAAGTCTCTTTTTTTTGCCTCAGCATGTTAAATGAGCAGAATCACAGAATGATACGAGTTGCAGAGGGCCTCTGGAGTTCAGCTAGCCCAAACCCCCTGCTAAAGCAAGAGCACAGGAATGTGTCCAGGTGCATTTTGAAAGAGACTCCACAACCTCTCTGGGTAGTCTTGGTCCAGTGATTCAGCCCTGTCACGGGACAGAAGTTTTCATTGTGCCCATTGCCCCTTGTCTTATCACTGGGCACCACTGGAAACAGTCTAGCTGTATCCTCTTGACCTTCACCCTTTAGCTATTCATCAGCATTGGTCAGATCCAGGCTCAGTCTTCTCTTTTCCAGGCCAAAGAGCCCCAGGGCTCTCAGCCTCTGCCTCGCTGCATAAGAGAGATGCTTCAGGTCCTTCATCTTTGTAGCCTTCTAGTGGACTCTTTCTAGTAGTTCCCAGTCTCTCTGGAACTGGGGAGGCCAGAACTGGACACAGGTGTTACCTCACCAGGGTGGAGTAGATGCAGAGGACCTCCCTTGACCTGCTGGCCACTCTCTTCTTAATGCACCCCAGGACGGCACTGGCCTTATTGGCCACGTGGGCACATTGGTGTCCCACCAATCCTGCAGGCTTTGTGCCCAATATAGGACTGTGCCTCTGCTGATGTGAAATAAAGCTCAGTTAGTTTGGAATAAGACTGAAACCTTGGACTTTGAAGAACTGATGAGCTTGGTCTTGTGTGTATTTTGGAAATACACTGTCCCAGCTTCAACGTGACCATTGCTGCTGTTATTTATGCCTGAAGCTGTGAAATCAGCTGTACCTGCAAAAACTGCTGTGGCAGCTCTAATGCCCTTGGCAGAGTGTGTCAGCAATGCTGGGAGTGTTTCTTGCAGTTTCTTCAAGCAGCCTCCTAATGTAAGGGCCTGAACTGCATGAATTATGAGGAGGGAGAAGAAATGCAACAAGTGTAGATCCTTACATCTGGAAAAGAACGACCCCATGGACCAGTATAGGCTGGGGTCTGACCTGTTGGAGAGCAGCTCCTGGGAAAAAGGACCTAGGAGTCCTAGTGGATGGAAGGGTGACCCTGAGCCAGCAGTGTGCTCTAGTGGTCCAGGAGGCCAAGGGCATCCTGGGGTGGATTAGAAGGGCTGTGGTTAGTAGGTTAAGAGATGTTCTCTTCCCCCTCTAATCTGCCCTACTGAGGCCACATCTGAAGTATTGTGTCCAGTTTTGAGCCCTTCAATTCAAGAAGGAAAGAAAAACCTGACTATGCAAGCAACTGTCCAGCCTTGGACAAAGCATTGGTGATCCCAGCACTGATTTGTTCACAGAGCCAAAGCACAGCTCCTTCTGGGCAGCTGTGACAAAAGCTAATTCCATCCCAACCTGGCCCAATAACAGTGAAATGAATTAGTGTGAAGCCACCTGGCAGCTGTGCATATATTTACCAGGAGCTAAATGCTTCCTGTGCACACAAAAGTAAGGACCAAGACTAAGCTCTAGATGTCTGTTTGGTTAAGTCAGGCACAATCCACTTGGTGCCCACACTGGAAACATTATTTTCTACCTTCTTTAGCCTGCTGCTTAATTGTGGCTGTAATGAATTTGTATTAATTAAACCAATTCTCATTTTGAAGTGCTGAATATTGCATATTGGCATTTGGCTGAAATAAATTCAGAAATTATGTGAGCGCTTTGGTCTGGCCCCAGGTTTTGTGTTATTCTGCTGCTTAATTTGCTGCTTTATTACTTAAATGTATTTCATTTCCTTAAGTTAGATCAGAAAGAAGTGCAAATTAATGGCATTTGAGCTTCTGGGAGAACACAAACCTGCACTCTTGCAGGAGGAAACCAGCTCGTTCACAAGCTGTGCTACAGTTTTTCTTGTTCATTAAATTGGAAGTTAAAATATTAAACTACAGAGTTAATGATCTCTCTCTTCAGTCATTAAGGCAGGCTTCAGCTGTGGCAAGCCCTCCCTCTGATCTCCTCTCATTAATGCAGAACTTCCCTGTCTGGGATCTCAGGAAGAACCTGAAGAATAGGAAACTTGTGTGATGGGTGCTTGGACAAACTCTTCTGAGCATCCAATGTGGGCAGCAGCTAAAATCCTGCAGACTCGTCCTAATGAGGGCAGATTTCAACTGGAGATGAGGAAGAAGTTCTTGTCAGTGAGGGTGGTGAGACACTGGAAGAGGCTGCCCAGGGAGGCTGTGGATATTCTGTCTGTGGAGGTGTTGAAGGCCAGGTTGGACGAGTCCCTCAGCAACCTGTTTTAGTGGGAGGTGTCCCTGCCCATGGCAGGTGGTTGGAACTGGATGATCTGCAAGGTCCTTTCCAACTCAAACCATTCTATGAATCTGTGAACATCTCCTGTCCCTATAGTAAGCTGATCAAACCTGGCTTCCCTCTTTAGAAAGCACATCCCTGGAATATATTTCATGGGAAAAACTGGAGAAGCTGATTGGCACACAAGGCCTTTCCATAGCTTCTGCTTTCTGAGCCATCAAGAGGGAAGGCTGAGAGACTTTCAGCTGTTTGATCTGGAGAAGAGAAGACTGAGAGGAGATCTTATTAAAGTTTACAAATACCTGAAGGATGGGTGTTAAAAAGAAGGTGCAAAGCTCTTTTCAGTGGTGCCCTGTCATAGGACAAGGGACAGAGGATACAAATTCAGGAAGATCCACCCCAACATCAGGAGAAACTTCTTTACAGTGAGTGCTGGAGCCTTGGAGCAGGGTGAAGAGGTTGTGGAGTCTCCTCCTCTGGAGACTTACAAGACCCACCTGGATGCAGTCCTGTGTGACCTGCCCTGAGTGATCCTGCTCTGGCAGGAGAATTGGACTAGATGATCTTCAGAGGTTACTTCCAACCCTACCATTCTCTGATTCCGTGGCTGCTTTAAGCCATCACATAAACTGTAGCACTTTGTCTACAGTGGAGGCTTCTGCATTTTCTTCCAGTGGTCTACTGGAGGTGAAACTAGATTAATTAAATTCGCTGAGGCAAATGGCCTGCAAAACTCTTATCCTGGGCACTAAAACTTTAAAGTGGATTAAATTGTGAACAATTTTATTTACACAGGAAGGTAGTGGAGTCACTCTCCCTGGAGGTGTTCAAGAATTGTGTGGCCCTGGCACTTGGGGACATGGTTTATTGACCATGGTGGTGTTGGGTTGATCTTGGGGATCTTTTCCAGCCTGAACAACTCTATGATTCAATGACAAGATGAGTATTTTGTGTCTTGAAGGGTGGGAAATAAAAAAAAAAAAGCAGGTCAAGAGGCTGCTGGATGCACACTGCAAACAGCTTGGCTGTTTGTTCTTACCCTACAAGTAGTAGTTTTAACTTAGAAATGCCCTGGGGGGAAAATGTGTTGGTTTCAGCGAGTAACTGTTAGCTCTCCTGACCCCTGAAATGTGATTTTCTGGTGGTAGCACTTATTTCAGAACCTGCCAGTCATCGAAATTATTTTAGTTTTAAAGGTTAAGCAAAGGACACCAAGTGGCCTGGCTGTTTGAGATCTGAAACAGGACAAATGAAAAGGCTTGTGGCTACCCAAAATACTGCTGCTTAGAGGAGGGCTTCTTGCAAGCAATCTAGGGAGCTGGGAATGCATTTTAGGATTTTCATATAGCAGTTCTTCTGCTTCCTTGGATTTAGCTGTTGCTGAGGCTTGCTTGTGCGTGCTTGAAGTCTTTAGAGTCGACCCCATTCATGGAAGTTCAACCCGATTCATTCCTCCATGGGTGGATTGGCATTGCAGGAATATCTCCCAGCAGCCTCATGCAAATAGGGGTCATCCACTCTTGTCCTCAGAGGTCATCTTTCCTTAATTCACTTCTACCATGTCAGGGCTTTGCTTTTCTTCTGTTCTGCCCCATCAGATGAGTGTGCTGGGGATGGGTGGGCAACAAACTTGGAGGAGAAACAGCCTGGACAGCTGCTGACTCTAAGCAACCATTCCAGGCCGTGTGATGTTGTACTCAGCAACAACCTTCAGAGTTCCCTTCCAACTCAGAACATTCTGTGATATGCTCAAGAAAAGGAGGAGCAAGAAAGGACCTTCTTGGTTGTGGTGCTCTCTTCCAAACCAAGTATTGGGTGTCCTGATGCTCACCTTGCTAGGAAATGGCTGAGCACCTGCCTGCTGATTGGGAAGCAGTGAAGGAATCCTTTGGGGGTTTTGTTGTGGTTTGGTTTTGTTTTGCTGGGATGTTTGGGTTTGGGTTTTGTTTGTTTGTTTGGGGTTTAAGTTTGGTTGGGTGATTGATGGTTTTGTTTGGTTGGGTTTTTGTTATTTTGCTTGTGTGTAGTTTTTGCTTCCCTTACTAAAACTCAGTCTGTAGCTCTTTGCCCCTTTTTTTCCATTCCTTCCTGTACTGCAGGAAATGAGAGCAAGCAAGGAGCTCTCTGGGTGTTTGGCTGGGGTCCTAAACCTGGTCTCCTCCAGGAGGAGGAGGCACAGAATTCTCTTCTAGCCCCCAGGAATGTGTTTGTACCATGTATTAATATTGAAAAGCAAACTTCTGCAGTTGCGTAAGTGGTCTAGATGTGCATCTGTTGTACAGAGGCAGAAGATAACGAATGTTTTCCAACTCTTAATTGTGCCTTCTTGCTTTTGATGGTTAATTATTTAATCTCTGAACTCCTTAGAGCCACTACTAAGTGGACTTCAGCGCGGTGCCTTTAACAGTGGTGGTGTAAAGAGCTGGAATAAACCCATTTAAATATGTTTAATTTCATAGAATTACAGAATGCATTGGGGTGAAAGGGACTCTCAAGGTCATCTTGTCCAAGGTGCCCTGAAGTGAGCAGGGGCATCTCTAACTAGATGAGGCTCCCCATCAAGTTTCACCTTGAATGACTTCAGGGGTGGGACCTCTACCACTTTTCTGAGCAACCTGTTCCACTGTTTTACTACTCATTGTGAAGAACTTCCTCTTGCTCCAATTTCAAACCATTATCTTTCATCCTGTCATTCCAAGCCCTTCTGAAGAGTCTCTCCCCAGCCTTTCTGTAGGTCCTTCAGATATTGAAATGCCACTATAAGGTCTCCCTGGAGCCTTCTCTTCTTTAAGCTGAACAACCTCAGCTCTCCCAGCCTATCTTCATAGGAGAAGTGCTCCAACCCTCTGAGGATCTCTGTAGCCCTTTTTGAGGGCTGTGTAGCAACTTCAAGTCAAATGTCTTTCAATGTCACATTGAAAGTTCAGGCCAGCATCCTTTCAGATGAGACTCAACATGTGAGCACTGCTAAGAAACAATGGTGAGGTTCATAAATCAACCTGATTGTCTGAGAGTGTTCATTGGCCTGTGGATGGCAACTTGTGTCATAGTTTAGGACTCAAAGCTACTGCACATACTCAGGCTTTCCACCATTCTTAGTCATGGATGTGTTCTTCACTTGCTTTTGCACATCTCTCTGTAAGCATTCCTTAAAAGCTTGTATGCTGCTGTTGTAAAGTTTGTGCATTATGAGGTGTTTAGCTTGGATGAGGTCATGAGCAACCTGCTCCCCTACCCGTGTCAGGGGAGGTGGAACTAGGTGATCTTTAAGAGGGACAGAAAACCATGATTAAAATTGCTGACAGAGATTGTTTCATGGAATGGTTTAGGTTGGAAGGGACCCCAGAGCTCATCCACTCCAACCTCCCCTCCATGGGCAGGGACATCTCTCAACTAGACTCAGCTGCTCAAGGCCTCATCCAACCTGGCCTTCAACACCTGCAGGGAGTGATACTAGAGAGCTCTTGAATAGCCTCCCTGAGCAGCCTATTCTGGAATCTCACCACCCTTGTGCTGAAGAACTTCTTCCTCAGCTCCAGTCTAACCCTGCTCTCCCCTCAGCTTCAAACCATTGCCTCTTGGTCTGTCTCTAGACAGCCTCTGCAGCCTTCCTGTACTACCCCTTCCAATAGCTCTAAAGTCGCCCTACAGTCACCTCTTCTCTAGGCTGAAAAAAAGTAGTAGATACCCAGAGAAGCAGCTGTGAGCCTTTATATTCAGAATTGCTTATTGGCAGTGTAGAATTGTGGCCAGCAGATGGAATTCTGCAAATCTCCTTTCCCTTTGCCCTTAGGTCCAAGATGGGCCTCGTGGAACACAGGGGTTTTTATCTGCATCAGATGTGCTGGCATACATCGAAATCTCGGAGTCCATATATCAAGGGTCAAGTCTGTCAACTTGGACCAGTGGACACCAGAGCAAATACAGGTAAAATGTCTTAAGATATCTTTTTTTGTAGAGGGGGTGGTGGTGGGGTTGGTTCCAAGAGTCTTTTTGAAAGGATTTGACTTTACCTCATTACCCCAACTTCAGCAACTACTTTGAGTGTAAATTATTTGTGTTATTGTTCTACTCCGGCGAGTTTAAGTTCTAAAAAACTTCCTTCAGAAACTGGTTTATGTTCTCTGTGTTATTTTAGATGTACCCTTTCAGAGGGACTCTGAAAGCCTCTTGTTTGTCAGGTCTGTAGGTGTGCTGAAAGCCTTTTCAGCAGGGCAGCGTTCACACAGCTGATTCTTAGTCGTGTTCTTTTGTGGTGCAGCAAGTAGTGAATTTTCCAGGTGTGCTCCGCTCTGAAACTTCTTTCTGCTGCCACTCCTGTTCCTCCTGGTCTGAAGAACCATCGTGAGAGATGCAAGCTTATCCTGCACTAGATAAATTAGTTCACACTGTAACCAGGGTCTGTGGTGTAGGCTTTTGTCATGTACCTGCGACATGGGAGCACCTCCCAGGATGTGACATCAAAGAGGTCTGCAAGGTAAAATCTTGCAGTGCCATTTAAGCACACCAGTAGCATTCTGACTGTCTGAGGGTTGGAAGTGCTGATGGATAGGAGCTAACTCTTTTCTGCTTCTCCTCAGTGCATGCAGGAAATGGGAAATACTAAAGCAAGACTACTCTATGAAGCTAATCTACCAGAGAACTTCCGAAGACCTCAAACAGATCAGTATCCTTTTTGGTTTGGCTTTCACATTTCAAATGACTTTTAATGCAATTTAGGTGTTAAGGCTCTTTGAAGGCACTGCTACATTTGGTAACTCACCTTACTTATCAATATTGCTGGATAAGAAGTGACAATGGAAGTTGTGCATGGTACAGCAAAGGTTTAAACTGCTTTGCTTAGAGCAAATCTCCTTCGGAATGAGCTTTGGCAAGCCTCATTTATTTTTTTGCTTTCAGGAGTAGTGACTTCATAAATTCCCTGTGTGTAGGAAGTTAAGAGAGCTCTTGAATATTGCATTTTTATCTTGAGTAACTGCCAGCTGAAGTTAGAAGCATTTGAACAGGAAATAATAAGCTGAATGGTAAACTAAAATAAGCCATTGCGTCCTCCTCAAGTCAAGTATGATTTTCTTCCTCTAGATTAAGTATTCTGCAATGTTTTGAAGTGTCTACATTCTCTTAAGTGTGTGAGAACAGATGATTAGCATGGGAATATCTAAAGAAAGCAAACCTCCCTGGTTCCCACTGGTGTTGATGTCTGTTTCATAGATTCACAGAATGTTAGGAGCTGGAAGGGACCTCAAAAGATCATCCAGACCAAACCCATGCCAGAGCAGGATCACCTAGGGCAGATAATGCAGGAACACATCCAGGCAGGTTTTGAAAACCTCCAGAGACTCCACAACCTCTCTGGGCAGCCTGCTCCAGGGCTCTCCCACACTCAGTGAAAAAGTTTCTCTTTCTATTCCTGTGGAATTTCCCCTGCTCCAGCTGGCACCCAGTGTCCCTTGTCCTGTCGTTGGACATTCCTGAGCAGAGCCTGGCTCTGTCCTGACACTGCTCTGCACATCTTTCTCAGCAGCACTGAGGGCAGCCCTCAGGCTCCTCTGCTCCAAGCCCCAGCTCCCTCAGCTTGTCCTCACAAGAGATGTTCCACTGCCTGCAGTAGATTAGCAACTCTATGCTGAACTCTTCCAAGCAATTCCCTGAGGCCCTTCTTGAACAGATTTGTAGAATGGTTTGGTTGGGAGGAAGTTTAAAGATCACCTAATTCCAACCCCTCTGCCGTGGGCAGGGCTCCCTTCCACTAGCCCAGGTTGCTCAAGGTGTCACCCAGCCTGGCCTTGAACACTTCCAGGGAAGGGGCATCCACAACTGCACTAGGCAACCTGTTCCAGTGTCTCACCACCCTCATACTGAAGAACTTCTTCCTGAGACCTGGTCTAACCCTGCTTTCTCTCAGCTTGAACTAGATGTTCTCCAGAGGTCACTCCCAACCTCTACCATTGTGTGAGAAAGAGTTGCTATGACAGGTTAAGATGCAATGAGCCTGAGCTTCCACAGCAGCAGTTTGGGTTTATTGAATGGCTGATCACATTGCTGAACAATATCATTTTATCACTAGTCTTAGAGTTTTCTTTGCCTTCCATGGAGATGTTTGTTTTGATAAGTCTCACAGAGCACTTAGTGAGCTCAGAGAACTCTTTTTTGCCCAGGGAAGGTGGTTCAGGCCCCATCCTTGGAGATATTCAAAGTGAGGCTTCACAAGGCTCTGGGCAACCTGATCTAGTAGAGGATGTTGCTGCTGACTGCAGGGGGGGTTGCACTCCCTGACCTTTGGAGGTCCCTTCCAACCCAAACCATTCTGTGATTTTATGATCAGCTTTTGGTGTGTGAATTGGTTGGTGGCAGTCAGAGAACAGAGAGGCACATTTCACCTTGTAGCTGAAGAGAAAGGATTTTCTTTCCAAGTTCTGATGCTCAAACTCTAAATTATTTACTTTCTATGAGTACCTTTGTTCAAATATTTGCAGTACTACAGCCAGGTAACTTCTAAATACCAAGTGAAAGTATTCTGACTGTGAAAACACTCAATTACTTCTACTATATGCTTATATTGTTTTATTAAGAGTGCAAAATGATTTAAAAGAAAAAAAAAGTTTGGGTTTTTTTTTTGTTGGGTTTTTTTTGACACTATGATAGAAAATTCTCTCTTTAAAGCAGTTTGTTATTTTAAAACTACAGAAGGAGGTGGAGCAAGAATCTGCTGCAGTTCTTACACTGGAATAACTCTTCAGCTTTTTTTTTTTTTTTAAATGCTACTGCCTTTCTGAATGCCTGTTTTCCTTAAAATAGCTTCTTCCAGAGCTGTGGAATTTTTCATCAGGGATAAGTACGAGAAGAAGAAGTACTACGATAAAAATGCAATTAATGCCTTCAATGTAAGTAAACAGTTTCACCAAGAGTTCTGCCACTTGGCCTTTTTGGAAGCTGCATAAGAGAAGTGTAAAAACTGTTCTCTCTGTGTGTGTGTTGAAATGTCCTTCACAGGCACACTTTTTGATGAAGAGCTAAATGTAATCTCTAGGAAGCACCAAAGCACTTGCTGACAGAGCACTCTGCTGAGTAACAGCCTTGTGAGCTGCTCAGGGGAGGTTGTGCTGTGCCATGGCAAGCTCTTCTGGAAGATGCCTTTGCCCCACTTGTGCAGAGAATCTCCTTTTTAAAATGGAAATCAGTGGTGTTGGGAGCTTTTTACCTTCAGAATAGCAATGTCTTCAGCTGGGATGAAGACCAAATTACACAGATCCAAGTTCTGTCATCATATCGCTGAAGGTGAGCCAGCAGTGTGCTCAGGTGGTCAAGAAGGCCAACAGCATCCTGGCCTGCTTCAGGAGTGGTTTCATCAGCAGGGCCAGGGGAAGGGTTGTCCCCTCTGTACTCATCACTGGTGAGGCCACATTCAACTGTGTTCACTTTAGGTGCCTCGTTAAGGGAAAGACACTTGAGATGCTGGAGTGTGTCCAGAGGAGGACAACGAAGGTGGTGAAGGATCTGAAGAAAAGGGCTGGTGAGGAGCAGCTGAGGGAACTGGGGGTGTTCAGTGTGGAGAAGAGAAGGCTGAGAGGAGACCTCATTGCTTTCTACAGCTACCTGAGAGGAAGTTGGAGTGAGATAGGGTGTGGGCTCTTCTCCCTAGTACCAGGTGATAGAGCAAGAACAAATGGCCTGAAATTGTGTCAGGAGAGGTTTAAGCTGGACATCAGGAAAAATTTCTTTGCTGCAAGAGCGCTCAGGGATTGGCAGAGGCTGCCCAGGGAGGTGGTGATGTCCCCATCCCTGCAAGTGTTTGAGAAATACGTGGCCACGGCCCTCTGGTACATGGTGTAGTGGCCATGTTGGTTGGTTTGGGGTTGATGATTGGACTCAATAATCTTTGAGGTCTTTTTAAAGCAGAACCATCTTAGGATTTCCTGATAAACCACCCCAAAGAGCTGTCACATTCCTCTTGTGCTGAGCAGTGCTACAGAACCAACAGTTGCCATTTTCCCAGTGAATGAGGGATCAGAAGCCTCTGCTGCAGATCCTTTCAGTCTGAGCCATTCTGAACTGACACCTTCTTTTCTGCTGCATGGAGTGGGAATTTATTATCATGTCCTGACAGCATTTAGAGAATAGTAAACAAAATCTATTTAAGGCAGGGTGTGAATTATGCATGGAGCAGAGGTTTCCTGTAGCTCTGAAGTTTGCTGAAGGTCTGTATTTTCTCTGTGTATAATTTAAGAAGCATAAACTTAGGAAGCTGGAGAAAATGTGATGTGAATTTAAGAGATTGTGATGGCACATTTCCCAGAAAGTTTTCTTGAAGGAGATGATTCAATCCATCATGCCTTTGCCACACTAGAATCTGTCACACAGGCACCTTGAGATGAGTAAACTGGCTGTGGGAAGAGGAAGGTGATAGTACCTAGCATCACTATAGGTGATAGTACCTAGCACTGGACTGCTAGTACCTAGCATCACTGTCAGGGTTGGAAGGGACCTCAAAGCTCATCCATTTCCAACCCCCCTGCTGTGGGCAGGGACATCTCCCACTAGAACAGGTTACTTGAGGCCTCATCCACCCTGTCCTTTAACACCTCCACACCCTCAACCTCCCTGGCAACCTCTTCCAGTGTCTCACCACCCTCACTGACAAGAACTTCTTCCTCATCTCCAGTTGAAATCTGCCCTCCTCAAACTCAATCTGCAGGATTTTATCTGCTGCCCACATTTTTACCCTGTAGGACGCTCGCAAGAGAGTTTGTTCAAGCACCCATCACACAAGTTTCCTATTCTTCAGGTTCTTCCTGAGATCCCAGACAGGGAAGTTCTGCATTAATGAGAGGAGATCAGAGGGAGGGCTTGCCACAGCTGAAGCCTGCCTTAATGACTGAAGAGAGAGATCATTAACTCTGTAGTTTAATATTTTAACTTCCAATTTAATGAACAAGAAAAACTGTAGCACAGCTTGTGAACGAGCTGGTTTCCTCCTGCAAGAGTGCAGGTTTGTGTTCTCCCAGAAGCTCAAATGCCATTAATTTGCACTTCTTTCTGATCTAACTTAAGGAAATGAAATACATTTAAGTAATAAAGCAGCAAATTAAGCAGCAGAATAACAGACAAAACCTGGGGCCAGGCGAAAAACGTTCACATCATCTCTGGATTTATTTCAGTAACTTTTTTAAAAGCCTTTCCAGGTAGTCTGAAGAATTCTGTGGAAATTTATGGATAAATAGAATCATAGAATGGTTTAGGTTGGAAGAGACCTCAAAGATCATCTAGTTCCAACCCACTGGTAAATTTGTCTTCTTCATCTTGCAATTATTTGAGAATAGGTCTCTATCAGAAATGGCAAGCAATTGGCTGTGTACTTAGAGGCATCTGAATGAAGTCTGCAATTGCTACTGCTTTACAATAAAATACTAATATTAGTGTTGCCAGCATTTGTTGGAGATGAACATTCATGAAAGCAAGTCTGCTGAAATAAGAAATAACATCAAGAAGCTAAACTGAAAGCCTAGGGTACATCAAGAAATGTGTGACCATCAAGTGCTAGGGAGGGTCTCCTCCTCCTCTGCTTTGCCCTGCTGAGACCACACCTGCAATAATGTCTCCAGTTTGGGGCTCCCCAGTGCTCCCCAGTTCAAGAGGGACAGGGACCTGCTGGAGAGAATCCAACAGAGAGCTGCACCATTGGTTAAAGGACTTGAACATCTCTGCTGTGAAGAAAGGCTGAGAGCCCCGGGGCTGGTTAGTCTGGAGAGAAAAAGGCTGAGAGGGATCTGATCAGCATCCATAAATATCTGAGGGGTGGTTGTCAGGATCAAAGTGCCAGGCTCTGTTTGATAGTTCCCAATGACTGGACAAGGAACAACAGATACAAGATGGCATACAGGAGGCTCTATCTCAACATGAGGAGAAACTTCTTTACAGTGAGGGTGCTGGAGCCCTGGAGCAGGCTGCTCAGAGAGGCTGTGGAATCTCCCTCTCCTTCAGACTCACCTCAATGCATTCCTGTCTGACCTGCTTTGGTCTGTCCAGCTTTGACAAGGGAGTTGGACATGATTTGTGGAGATCCCTTCCAAGCCCTGCCATTCTGTGATTCTGTAAATGAGCTCTTCCTTGATCTTACTTCCCCATATGTTGTGTGCCTAGAAAATGGCCACTCGAGG
The DNA here is from genome assembly GCA_013396835.1 of Psilopogon haemacephalus. Classification (NCBI taxonomy): domain Eukaryota; kingdom Metazoa; phylum Chordata; class Aves; order Piciformes; family Megalaimidae; genus Psilopogon; species Psilopogon haemacephalus. The sequence goes on along the minus strand of VWZI01016948.1, from coordinate 437,890 downwards.
GCACCTTTGTATTTGATTCAGCTGCTGAGGTCCTGAAGGAAGGGTGGTGTGACTTGGTAGCAGTCTCCTTGTTGAAGCTTTTGAATCTTCTGAGTGATAGCACTTTAAATTTCATATTTTAATGGAAGCTTAATAAAGGTTTCTAGCTCTTTACCTTGAGTCCTCTTTAAGAAAAGGCATTTAGCCTTTTCTTGAAGGCTAACATCAAGAGCAGGATTTTTGAGCAACTGCAAATCAGAGTTGTCTCAAATTTAAGGCACCAGGTCAATACACTGAACTGTGTTTTGGTTGAGTCGACTCTTGATGTTAATCAAGAGATGATGAGGTTGAGAGCAGCTCTGCAGAAAAGGACTTGGGAGTGCTGGAGGGTGAGAAGGTGGACATGAGCCAACAGTGTCTTCCTGCAGCCCAGAAGGGCAATGGTGCCCTGGGCTGCATCAAAGGAAATGTGCTCAACAGGTTTAGAGAGGTGATTCTGCCTTCTGTTCTGCTGGAGCACTCAGCTGGAGTGCTGTGTCCAGCTCTGAAGCCCTCAACACAGGAAGGACATAGACCTGGTGGATTGAGTCCAGAGAAGAGCCATGAAAATGATCAGGGGGTTGGAGCAGCTCTGCTATGAGGATAGACTGAGGGAGCTGGGGGTGTTCAGCCTGGAGAAGAGAAAGCTCCAGAGAGACCTAATAGCAGCCTGCTAGTACCTGAAGGGGGCTACAGGTAGGCTGCAGAGGGACTGCAGCTCCAGTGACAGGATAAGGGGCAATGGCTGGAAATCAGAGAAGAACAGATGTAAATTGGATGTTAGGAGCAAGTTCTGCACCATGAGGGTGGTGGAACACTGCAGCAGGTTGCCCAGGATGGTGACTGAGGCCCCATCCCTGGAGATATTCAAGGTGAGGCTGGACAGGGCTCTGGGCAACCTGATGTAGTGGAAGATGTCTCTGCTGACTGCAGAGGGGCTTGGACCAGATGGCCTTTGGAGGTCACTTCCAACCCAACCCATTCTAAGACTTCAAAGACCAAGTCATTTTTGTCTGTTAGCTGCTGTCAGCAATTTGTCAGTCCAAAGTGAACTGAAGTAAAATCGTTCTGAGATTTCTGTCTGTTGTGTTTTGCAATGGCTTCATTTAATGCTCCATTCAGGCTTACCTTTTACACTTGAAATAACAACCTTGTGCACAGACTGCATCAAAGCCTTTGGGCCAAATGCTGTTTATATTGATGCTTTTACATAAGCTATTATCACAGCTTGGATTCGATTAGTGCCTCTGCTAGGTAATAACTTAATAAATACTATAGAGAGGCTTTTAGTGGGGAGAATGAGGGCAGGTAACACATTGCCATGTAAAAGGGGCAGGGAACTGGATTAATGTTGCAAATCTGCAGCTCCTTTATTCTCCAGTTTAATGGTTTTTTTGTGAAGAAAATGAGACTGTCACAGAGCACAAGTGGAAATGGAATCTTTGGGTATCCTTCCATGTATGGTTTCTGGCTCAGCACTGAATGTACACAGGGCCCTGAAGTCAATAGTGAATTTCATCATGCAAAAAGGTTATTTTTACTTTATCAGCACGGACAAAGGGAAGGGACTGAAGAATTGCTAGAAGTGAAGTGTCTTTGGATCTGAAACACGATCAAAATTCTGTGGATATGACTGTAAATGTGGAAACTGAAACAGCTCCTTGGTTTCATTCCCTCTTTTAGGCAACTCTCAGTTCGCTCCTTATTCAAAAGACCCAACCACTCTTAAATGAAAAACCAAAATGAAATATTCAAATGCTGATTACCAGAAACACACACAAGCAGTCCAAGTTTCTTCTTTTTTTTTTCCCCAGCAGCACTTATGGCTGGTTTCAGGGGTTGCTGCCAGTTTTATCTGCTGCTTTAAAGCCCCAGGAATCCAGGACATCCTGGTTGACAGCTGCCCAGAGCACAGTGCTGACATGTTAACCTGAGTAGCTCTTTAGAAACACAGATGGGTTCGAAGGAACCTGTAGAGATTATCCAGTCCAAAGCAAGACCACTTAGGGCAGGTCATATAGGAATGCATCCAGTTGAGTTTTCAATGTCTGAAGAGAAGGAGACCCCACAACCTCTTGGGCAGCCTGCTCCAGGGCTCCAGCGCCCTCACTGTAAAGTTTTTCCTCATGTTGAGATGGAGCCTCCTGTACGCCAGTTTGTATCTATTGTTCCTTGTCCAGTCTTTGGGAACCAGCAAACAGAGCCTGGCACTTTGATCTTGACGACCACCCCTCAGCTATTTATGGATGCTGATCAGATCCCTCTCAGCCTTCTCCTCTCCAGACTAACCAGCCCCAGGGCTCTCAGTCTTTCTTCACAGCAAAGATGTTCAAGTCCCTTCATCATCCTCATAGCCTCCACTGAAGTCTCTCCAACAGATCTTTGTATTGGGGAGCCCAGAACTGGATAGTGAAAGCTTCCTCAGTGGGGTTCTGGAAGGTGACTGGAAGCAGCTTTTTGGATTTTGATGTCAAACTTTAGGTTACTTTGCCCATGCCATCAGAAGTGGGCGAGGTTTTGCTCCCCTGCCTTTAGTGGTTGTGAAGCTTGGCAGATGCTCCTTCAAATGGCTTTTTTTCCATTGAGTCTGAGTTAAAGAAAGCTATTTTCTGCCTTTCCTGCTTTCTGCTCTTCAGTCCTGCTAATTGCTGTCAGTATGGGCCTGGGTTTCTTGAAACTGATTCTTTAGCTTTTTTTCTCCTCTTATTTCCACTGTAATACAGCAACTGAATTCAGCCTGACAAATTAGAACAGTGATAACAGCAGACAATTACTGCTGTAGAGTAATGGATTTTGCAAACCTGATTTAGCTTTTTTTTTTTTTCTACTCTAAAGAGTAGAAAAAAAGAGTAGAACAACAGAATTTTGGGTCCTCAGATTTGGACTCAGGCATAGAGTAGATTTTTCTGAGCAAGCTTGTAGTAGTAAGTTCTACATAATGTGACTGATATGTATTTTTAAAAATATATAAATAAAAATATGAATAAATAATGAAAATAAATTGTCTATATAAATAATATCTATAAAATATATATGTAAATAAATACAAACAAAAGCTGATCAGTACCAAATAACCCTTCCCAAGGTGTTACTTTGAGCTGGGATTACACAGGGCTGCTTTTCAGTGATTTCAGTCTCCTTAAAAACGGTTGGAGAAATGATTATTAAAAGGCAGCTTGGCACTGCTGAGGGGTGTCCAGGGGTCTGCTATAAATATTTCAAGGCCATTTGTGGCTTTCTAGCTAATTAAAGGCAGTTTTCCCAGGCCTGAGTGCAGCACTTAGGGCAGGAGCACTGGATGCGGATACCTGTCACGGGCTGGTGAGTGGCTTGATCCAGGGGCTTAGTCTTGACTTCAGCGCTCCCACTCCTGACCACAAATGGAGAAGTAGGTCACTGAGCAGATGCTTTCTCCTTTGCCATTTATTGACACGCTAATGAATCTCTTTTGAGAGCAGCTTTATGAGCCACTTCGTCACTGCAGTGGTTTTGAGAACAAAAGTTTACTGGAAATGCAAAGTGGCAGCGCACAACTTGTCAACCACTGCTCCTTACTGGCATTTCACCTGTTCAGTACCTCACAGGCCCTTAGGTAATGGTCTGTTTGCCTTCAGACAGGGTGGAGAAGGTGTTAATACTCATTTGGAATGGTCTGACCCGGGTTTTGGCAATAAAGTCATCAGAAGAGTGTCCAGGTTGTTGACATTTGCTAACGAGGATTATTTGTTGAGAGTTTTGCTATGCGCGTGCAGAGCTACTGCTTGACAATGTGAGCTCACCACAACCTTTCAAGGTGGGAGCTGAGGGACAGTGCAAGGCAAAACAAAGCCTGTGAGGTTTTATTGTCCTCTCAGAATGCCCAGAAGCTCCACTGGTTTGCCGAAAGACAGGGACAGTTCAGGTTAAATATGAGCATTTTGAAATCTGAAAACCAAGGGCTTGCTAACTGTTTGCTTTCTGTGCTTGGAGAGGGTACTAGAATCTGTAATACAGAAATACAGCTTCTATGATTCTATTTCTTCATTGGCAAAGCTATAATCATTACCTTCAGATCTTCCTAGGATTACTTTAGATTAGATTAGAGTCATAGAGTGGTTTGGGTTGAAAGGAACCTTAAAGATCACCCAATTCCAACTCCCCTGTCATGGGCCTCCACCTAGCCCAGGTTGCTCAAGACCTCATCCACCCTGGCCTTGCATGCCTCCAGCCTCTCTGGGCAACCTGTGCCAGTGTCTCACCATCCTCACTGGAAAGAGTTTCTTCCTAAGCCCCAGTCTAAATCTGCCGTCCTCAAGGCTCAATCCCTTCATGTCTGAAGATGACATTCAGAATGAGAGGATGGAAATGTGACACAAACATCCCTAGAGCTGATTATCCCCCACAGAGCCCTCAAATAGAATTCTGCTTACCCTGTTCTGTGTGGTGAGTAGCTATTAGCTGCTCTTCTCCTGTGAGAGCTTTCTGGCTTGACTTACTTTGAAATCATAGAATGGTTTGGGTTGAAAGGGTCCTTAAAGGTCACCCAGTTCCAACCCCACTGTCATGGGCAGGGACACCTCCCACTAGACCTGATTGTTGAAGAACAAAGCAGATAAAAATATCAAAATGCTTAGAAAGCTGCAGGCATAGCCAAGATGTTCAGTTATCCCAATTTCACATATTTGCACTTAATTGAAATCTTAGCAAGGAAGATGATGTTGGAGCTCCCAGTTTAATATATGTCTAATCAGTTTTTTTTTTCCTGACATCTTTATTTGGTTCCAATGGAGTGGAATCAGAATAAACAGCATCTCTGGGTTCCTATAGCAACAACAATGGCATTCTGAAGGATTGCTTCATGGCAGCAGATGTATCCCTAACTCTTCTAATAACCTGAGGATTTCAAAATAGGGAATTGAAAAAATGAGGCTTCCAGTTTGTAATCCTGGAGGTAAAAATTGGGTGGAAATTTAAACTTGCTAATAACCTGAGGATTTTGAAACAGTAAATTAAAAAACAAGGCTTTGGATTCCTAATCCTGGAGGTAAAAATTGGGTTAAAAATTAACTCTTCTGGTAACCTGAGAGTGGTGCATCTCTGTTAGGACAGGCTCAGGGAGCTGGGGGTGTTCAGCCTGAGGAAGAGAAGACTCCAGGGAGATCTAATAGCAGCCTGCAAGTACCTAAAGGGGGCTACAAGCAGGCTGCAGAGGGACTGTTTGCAAAGGCCTGCAGGGACAGGATGAAGGCAATGCCTGGAAATTAAAGCAGGTTTAGGTTGGATGATAGGCATAAGGTCTTTAGCATGAGGGTGGTAGAACACTGGAACAGGTTGCCCAGGGAGGTGATTGAGTCCCCATCCATGTAGATGTTCAAGGTCAGGCTGGACAAGGCTCTGAACAACCTGATCTAGTGGAGGATATCATAGAATCAGTCAGGGTTGAAAGGGACCACAAGAATCATTCAATTCCAGCCCCCCTGCCATGGGCAGGGACACTTCACACTAGATCAGGCTGAAGGAAGAAGTTCTTCAGCATGAGGGTGGTGAGAGCCTGGCACAAATTGCCCAGGGAGGTAGTGGAAGCCTCATTCCTGGAGGTGTTTAAGGCCAGTCTGGATGAGGCTCTGGACAGCCTGATCTAGTGTGAGGTGTCCCTGCCCATGGGAAGAGGTTTGGAACTGGGTGATCCTTGTGGTCCCTTCCAACCCTGTCCAATTCTATGATTCTGTTTATAACTTCTGCCTTTTGTATAGTTCTGGAAATCTGGAGGTGCCAATAGCAGTTTTTGAGACTGATTGCCAGAAAAAAGAGTTATCACCTGTCTGGAAAGTCTGGCATCCTACTGCTAGAATGTGGTTTCATGTTAACTCTAAGCTCTTTACTCATTTGTAGTGCTCTTAGGGAAGAGTTAATTAGAACTTTAATTAATGTCTAACTTCAGAGTTAATTTGCATTCCTCTTCATAAAAATATTCTATTACAGTGAACAAGAACAAAGCTATTCCCTTTTTTCCTCCCTCCTCTGGGACAATATTGCCTTCATGCTTCAGGACATTAATATTTCAGTAGTCACTCTGGATAAAACTGAACAATGGGTAAAACCTAATTATTTTTCTTAGGCCTGTGATATGATCTTAGCCAGGTTCATTTTCTTCTATTCTGTTCTAGTGAGTTTCATTAGAAGTCACTCAGTGCCACCTGACAGATTGCCTTGAAAAATCATACTCATTTAAAAAAAGAGAAAAAAAAAAAAAGGCAAAATAAAGACTTTGTCTCCTCTTTTTGTTTCTTCTATGCTGTATTTTTCTCTCCCACCGTAAAAATAATTGAAAAGCAAATGGAGATTGTCTGTGAGCCCTTTCTGCTCCCTCTCTGCCCAGCTCTTCTTGCTTATTTTCTTTCTCCTTCCTTTCCTCTTGTGTTGTACAGATCTCCTCTTCTGATGCTGCTCAGCCTCTGGCATCCTCTCCTTCTCTGCAAGCTGCTGCTGAGAAGAGCAAAGCAGAGGTACTTTGTGTTCAGTTGTTAGCTCAGGTCACTGCTTTGCACAGCTGTTTCCCTTTCTGTCACTTGATGGAGCTCACCAGAGAAGCTGAATTGCTGGGGATCCTTCAGGCACTTCAAAGACTTCTCTCCTGGCTTTCTGGGCTAGATAAATGAGAAGGACCAATCCAGTGGGACAAAGCCCATGTGGTTGTTAACCTCCAAGTGTTCAGCTCTGGTTTAATGTCACTGAAGTGTGGAAACACCATTTCATTCCCACTTAATGACCATGAATGCCATTCTCCTGTCTCCTCAGTTTGATTGTCTTGTCCATTGTCCTCAGGAATAGTTTTTGGAGTGGGCTTTTTATGTGCCTTGCTTGTTTCAAGGATGAAATCATCAGTACTGTTCCAAGTCGGTGTCCTTGGAGATAAATAGAGAATTGAGAGAGAATTCTGCCACTTTGTTCTGGTGAGACCTCACCTGGAGTGCTACACCCAGCTCTGGAGCCCTCAACACAGGAAGGACGTGGACATGATGGAGGGGGTCCAGAGGAGGGTCATGAAAATGGTCAGGGGGCTGGAACACCTCTGCTATGAAGACAAAGTGAGGGAGCTGGGGGTGTTCAGTCTGGAGAAGGAGAGGCAATGGTTTGAAATGAGAGGAGATTTAGGTTGGATTTTAGAAACAGGTTCTTTACCGTCAGGGTTGTGGAACACTGAAACATATTTCCCAGAGAGAGTAGTTGAGGTCTCATCCCTGGAGATATTCAAGGGGAGGCTTGATACATTGCTGAGAGCCTTGTCCAGCCTCACCTTGAATACCTCCAGGGATGAGGTCTCAAACTGCCTCTATGGGCAACCTGTGCCAGTTTCACCACTCTCATGGTGCAAAACTTATTCCTAGCATCCAATCTGAATCTGCTCTACTTTGAAACCATTGTCCCTCATCCTGTCCCTGCAGTCCCTCTGCAGCCTTCTTGTAGCCCCCTTCAGGTCCTGGCAGGCTGCTATTAGGTCTCCCTGGAGCCTTCTCCAGGCTGAACACCCCCAGCTCCCTCAGCCTGTCCTTGCAGCAGAGGTGCTTCAACCCCCTGATCATTTTCTTGGCCTCCTCTGGACCCACTGCCCCTGTCTTTTCAGATCTGCTTAGCTTAGGGGAATCAACCTTCCTTTTTTTCCCCCTTCTGCCTGTACAAAAGCAGACAATCAGGTGGAATGGAATAGTAAATGTCTTGAATTCCCCCAAAGTTCCAATGGTTTTGGTAGTAGTGCACTCGAGAGCTTTTTGCATTTTCAGACTGAGCAGTGCTTTTCATAGTACTATATTAGAATCTGTTGAATGCTGAAAGTTGCAGTATTTTTAGTAGCTCTGTTTGTGAGAATTGTCAGAATTGAAGTATTTTTAGCCTTGCTATTTGAGCACGGGTGAGTCACTTCTGGAAGCAGAGCAGAAAGAAGCTGACTCCAAAGGCTGTGACTGAATCTCTCTGTTTATATTCTCCGGGACCGTGAACATTCAATACATTTGCAAAATGCATTGTTGTTGAGTACTACCCAAATGCCTTCTCTTTTTTGTTGTTGTTGTTGTTTGTTGCAGAAGGAAAAAGAAAAAAAGAAAGAAGAGAAAAAGAGGGAGAGAGAATCAGACAAACCCTCAAAACCCTTAGCAGCTGAAAAGGTAAGAAGAGATTTTGTTGCGGTTAATTAAAGAGCATTCAACAGGCTTGTCAAAAATGAGGAATTTTTGGTGTCTGTGTGTACATTGCTGTGTAGATAGGACCACTGATCCACACCAAAGCTTTCCTTGTGCTGGTCCTTGCAGAGAACCACACTGTGAGGAAAATGTCTGGGTGAAGAAGGAAGTGAGTTAAGTTTTAAGCTGAGATAATTAAGGCTGTTAAGATGCTGTTCTTGCACAGGAGAGCTGCAGTTTTATAGAGCACTTCATGCTGCCTTCAGAAATGAATCCTTCAACCAAAGTGTTTTGCAGAATTGAGGTAGTAAAGCTAGTCTGGGTAACTGGAAAATACTCAACTAGAGAGCTGTCTAGAGGAGAAGGACTTGAGGGTGTCCCTTGATGGAAAGCTCAACATGAGCCAGTTCTGGTCGCTGGCAGCCCAGCAGGCAGCTGGCTCCTGGCTCCAGAGCAGGGGAGAGCAGCAGCACAGGGAGGGGATTCTGCCCCTCTGCTCTGCTGAGACCTCACCTGCAGCACTGCCTCCAGTTCTCATGTCCCCAGCATAAGAGGGACATGGAACTGCTGGAGCAGATCCAGAGGAGACCACAAAGATGATCAGAGGGCTGAAGAACCTCCCCTATGGGGACAGGCTTAGAGAGTTGGAGCTGTTCAGTCTGGAAAGAGGCTGCTTCATGGAGCAACCTTCCAGTACCTGAAGGGAGATACAAGAAATCTGGGAAGGGACTTTGTAAAAAGGCCTGTAGTGATGGGATGGGAGGGAATAGATTGAAGCTGGAAGAGGACAGATTTAGACTGGAGATTAGGAAGAAATTCTTTGCAGTGAGGGTGGTGAGACACTGGCACAGGTTGCCCAGGGAGGCTGCAGATTCCCCCCTCCCTAGAGGCGTTCATGGCCGGGTTGGATGGGGCCTTAAGCAACCTGGGCTAGTGGGAGATGTCCCTGCCCATGGCAGAGGAGTTGGGACTAGATAGTCTTGGAGGTCCTTTCCAACCCAAACCCTTCTGTGAACCTAAAGAATAGAAGCTGAGAGACAAAGCAGTAAAGGTTCTTCTTTCTGCAGCTCCAGGAAAGCACAAGGAGCAGCCTTGGCAAGGCAGGCACAACTGAATGTGTGCTGCTATAGAGAGTTAATCTTCATCAGAAATGGAATGGGTAATTTAAGAATAAATTGCAACAATTCCTTCTAAGACAGATGTCCCTTCTCAGCTGATGTCAGTCCATCAGTATCTTCTGATCTGCAGTGTAGGCTGCAGCATACATCAGAGTCTCCATCTGTCAGTTGATTCCTCAACAGTGCTATGTTACAATTAGCAAGCATGTGGTGTATTCATACTTTATGATTGCAGATGTAATTCTAGTTAAGTTTTCCAATAAAATGTGTTTATTTTGCATAATAAAAGAAAATACAAAAATATGTGCAGGCTTGGAGAGGGAAAAAAATCCCTACTTAATGCAAATATCTTTCTTTTCCTCTTTCCTTTCTGAAATTGGAAAGTAGTTTTGGAATAAGTTAGCACAGGAACAAACTTTGTTGTGATGTGTGGCTTCACAGAGCTGGTAGGAAAGGATTATTCTGTGTAGCTTCACAGAGCTGCTGGGAAAGGATGTCCAGAGTCATGTTGGAAGAGGTCAGAGCATATTTATGGATGGCAATAACAATATTAAAAGTGCTGGCTAGTGAAGTTTTACAAAGGTATTCAAATACATTCTTGATCCAGGGAAGCTTTAGAATCATAGAATGGTTTAAGTTGTAAGGGACCTCAAAGCTCAGCCAGTTCCAACCCCTCTGTGCCATAGGCAGGGACACCTCCCACTAGAACAGGTCACTCAAGGCCTCATCTAACTTGGCCTTGAAAACCTCCAGGGAGGGAGCAGCCACAACCTCCCTGGGCAACCTGTTCCCAACCATTAGGCTGCATATTAGAAGAAACTTCTTCACCGAAAGGGTTCTCAAAGACCACAGCATAAGTGGGACATGTTGCTGCTGGAGTGGGTCCAGAGGAAGCTGTGAAGATGACCAGAGGGCTGGAGAACCTCCCTTATGGGGAGACAAATAGAGAATTGAGAGGGGATTCTGTCACTTTGCTCTGGTGACACCTACCTGGAGTGCTGCATCTGGCTCTGGAGCCCTCAACATGGGAAGGACATGGACATGACGGAGAAGGTCCAGAGGAGGCCACAAAAATGATCAGGGGATTGGAGCACCTCCACTACAAGGACAGGCTGAGGGCACTGGGAGTGTTCAGCCTGGAGAGGAGAAGGCTTCAGGGAGACCTAATAGCAGCCTGCCAGGACCTGAAGTGGGCTACAAGAAGGCTGTAGAGAGACTGTTTGCAAAGGCCTACAGGGACAGGATGAGGACAGTGGTTTGAAATGAGAGGAGATTTGCTTTGGATGTTAGGAACAAGTTCTGCACCATATGAGGGTAGTGGAACAGGTTGCTTGTGGAAGTAGTTGAGGCTCCATCCCTGGAGCTATTCAAGGTGAGGCTGGACAGGGCTCTGGGCAACCTGAGCTAGTTGAGGGTGCCCCTGCTGACTGCAGAGGGGTTGGACTGGATGAGCTTTGCAGGTCCCTTCCAACCCAAATACTTTTTGATTTCAATTGATGATATCTTTGCTCAATCACCTGGATACTTCTCCATAGGTTTTGCTAGACTTCTAGACATTATTTTCCTTTCAGAATGGTTTCATTTTTCGTTATTATCCCTTTACATTTTGATATAAAATACAAATGTCCATTCTTCTATATGACCAATCAAGTGTTTGTCATAGGAACAGGGAAAAATAGGAATCTTTTTTAAAATTTTTGTCCTCTCTCTGGTTGAATCTGTATCCTTATTTATACTCCCAGTCCTTATTTTTCACAAATTCAGGCTTAAGCAGATAAAATGTGGTAGAAATCAGGATTTAGGAGCACTTCCTAAGACACAGGGCAACCTCTTTCCCTGCTTTCTACTCCCAGAGAGGTTGAAGGGTTTTAAGGCTTCTTGTTGTCTCAGTCTGCATTTCATGGACCTGTCCCAGCCTGGTTTTATATTTCTCACCATAACTTTTGAGGCTTAGGGAAGAGATCAGATTATTTGGGCTTCTTGGGTTGCTTTTAATGCTAATCTGGGGAGAGGCAAATTAAAGGGGAGAGCCTTCCCAAAACTCTGCTGTTCATTCCTTTAGCAGGTAACAAAGGAGCTTTATGTTGGAGGATTACCTTGAAAAAATAGTCTCACTTCATGGAATTAATCTGGTCTGGCTCTTATTACACACTGGGAGCTGTAAACAAAGAAATTAAGAAATAGATATGGGAGTGGAAGCAACTGAAAGAAAGACCTTTTTTTTTTTTTTTAACTTCTGTCAGATGGGGAGAGGAAGATATTTTTGTCCTTTTAGTTAAGCTCCAGCAAGGGTATTGTGGTTTTTACCTCAGCCCAGTGCATGCTTTCTGTGTCAACTTGATGCTCTCAGGTCTGGCCTGCAGCAGAACAATATTTCTGTGTATCTCTGAAATATTCTATAGAAATAGAACTTTAATACTGTGAGCAGAAGCTTGGAGTTTGGTTGAAGTGGCTTCTTAACTCACCAAACTATTTGTACCTCTAAAATATTCTATAGAAATAGAACCTTAAAACTGTGAGAAGAAGCTTGGGGTTTGGGCTGCTTTGGTTGAAGTGGCTTCTTAACTCACCAGGCTATTTGTAATCAAAAAGTTGCTCAGTTTAATTTGCTCCTCAGCTCTGTTTTTGCTCAATGCAGGGTCAAAACTTTAGACTGCCCTGGGTTTTCAGTTGGAGGTGCTCATCAGCAGATGGCATTAGCAGAGGGTTCTCCTGCTTGCTTGTGGGAAGCTTCACTTTTTTTGTGTCCCTGCCTGTGGCAGGGGAGTTGGAGCTGGATGATCTTTAAGGTCTCTTCCAAACCATACTATTCTAAGAAGCATGACTTGGAGGCAGTCAGGAAGGCAACATCTGCATATACCTTGGTATGTACCGAATGGGGAAAAAACCTCCAGTGGCCACATTTTAAGAAGCAAAAAAATTAAATCACCTTTATTGGTAGATTCATAGAATGGTCAACAAGTCCAACTGTCAACCCAACACCACCATGGCCATTATACTGTCTTGAAGTGCCATGGCCACATGGCTTTTGAACACCTCCAGAGATGGGGACTCCACCACCTCCCTGGGCAGCCTGTGCCAGTCTCTGACCACTCTTGCAGGAAATATTTTTTTCTGAGTCTCTCCAGGGATCAGGCCTCAACTATGTCCCTGGGCAACCTGTAGCAGTGTTCTGCCACCCTCATGGTGCAGAACTTGTTCCTTACATCCAATCCAAATCTCCTCTCATTTCAAACCATTGCTTTCATCCTGTCCCTGCAGGCTTTTGCAAACAGTCCCTCTGCAGCCTGCTTGTATAGCCCCTTGAGGTCCTGGCAGGCTACTATTAGGGCTCCCCAGAGCCTTCTCCAGGCTGAACACCCCCAGCTCCCTCAGCCTGTCCTCGTAAGAGATGTTTTAGTTCTGAGTGGGTACACTGATGCTGTATGGTGTGTGATTCAGAAGGTATCCAGAAGGGCAGTTGTAAAAGAAAACAGTTTAATGAGGAGCTGGAATTAATACAGCTACATTATTGCAGTCTAGCCCAGGCTAATGAGCTCGATAGAAACAGAGTAGAAATATCTAAGCTGAGTTCATATAACCATAATAGCTATAAAGTGTGGTTCTAAAACTGAAAATGTATTTAAAACAGCTTGTAAAACTGCAAACCATATTTATTGCATTTCACAGCTTGCAAACTTGCTTGCATTAAAAGTGCTTCAATCCTAATCTGATTTATAGCTGTTGGAATGGGGCACTGGATCAGCTGCAGCTTTGGGATGGATCTGTTGTATTTGGGCACTGATCAGCTGCAGCTTTGGGATGGATCTGTTGTAATGGGGCGCTGGATCAGCTGCAGCTTTGGGATGGATCTGTTGTAATGGGGCACTGATCAGCTGCAGCTTTGGGATGGATCTGTTGTAATGGGGCGCTGGATCAGCTGCAGCTTTGGGATGGATCTGTTGTAATGGGGCACTGGATCAGCTGCAGCTTTGGGATGGATCTCTAAGTTTTCTACTCCAGAATGATTTTTTTTCTTTTTGTAAACAGATTTTCTTATATCAGCAGCAGCATGCTTCTGTTTTAGCTAATCAAGTTCCATGACCTAGAATCACAGAATGGCTTAGGTTGCAAGAAAACTCAGAGATCATCTACTCCAAAATCCCCATCATGGGCAGGGACACCTCTCAACTAGACTTGGCTGCTCAAGGCCTCATCCAGTCTGGCCTTGAACACCCCCAGGGAGGATGCAGTCTGTTCCCTGTTCCAGAGTCTCACCACCCTGGCAGTGAAGAACTTACTCCTGGCATCCAGTCTAACCCTGCTCTGCCTCAGCTTCAAACCATTCCCCCTTGTCCTATCTCTAGACACCCTTATGGAAAGTCCCTCTGCAGCCTGCTTGTAGCCCCCTTCAGGTACTGGCAGGCAGCTCGAAGGTCTCCCTGGAGCCTTCTCTTCTCCAGGCTGAACACCCCCAGCTCCCTCAGCCTGTTCTCATAGCAGAGGTGCTCCAGCCCTTGGATCATCTTTGTGGCCTCCTCTGAATCAGCTCCATCAGGTCCATGTCATTCCTGTGTTGAGGGCTCCAAAGCTGGACACAGCACTGCAAGTGAGGTCTCAGCAGAGCAGAGCAGAGGGGCAGAATCCCCTCTCTCCATCTGCTGGCCACACTGCTTTTGGTGCAGCCCAGGTTGCCATTGGCCGTCTGGGCTGTAATGCTTGAAACGGACCCAGATTAAGCTGTTACAGCAGAAGTCTCTGAGCTGTTAGGAAAAATGATCTCTACAAACCTATTGCCAGCTTAAGAGTAAGTTACTACCATTACTTTCTCATGTGAAAACTCTCAAATGCTTATGCTGTCTCGCAAGTTTTATTGCAAGCAGGTAATGAAGAGAGAAGGAATCCAATTACTTGATGCACAAAGCATACAATTCCTGCCTAACAAGAGCCAAGGAAGGCTTTTGTTCAGTAACCATAGAAGCATCTCTGAGCTCGACTGAGTAAACTGGAAATTGCTTTTAAGTAAAGACAAAAAGTGCTTTCCACCAAATTATTTGACGGATCTTCATAAAGCTTCTTGTAGTTAGGGTAGGGTGTAAAAATAAGGAATGCATGAGTGGTCAGATGTGTGTGAAATACTGAGTTCTGGGCTCCTGTTTCATTGGACTAGAACATTGAGGAGGGTGTGCAGAGAATGAGTTTTTATGTGTAAAACATGAAAACAGGAGCCAGAGAACTGGCCTGGGCAGCTGTCTTGGCCATGGCTGATGTTTTGCTTCAGAGGAGGAGAGCTATTTACAATAGTAACTTAGGACAGGATGTGGACCTGATGGAGCTGGTCCAAAGCAGGGCCACAAAAGTGATCAGGGAAGTGGAGCACCTCTGCTATAAGGACAGACTGAGAGAGTTGGGGTTGTTCAGTCTGGAGACGAGAAGGCTCTCAGGAGACCTTATTGTGGCCTTCCAGCATCTGAAGTGAGCTACAAGAAAGCTGGGGAGGGACTTCTCAGGATGTTGGGTAGTGATAGGACTGAGAGGAATGGAGCAAAACTAGAAATGGGTAGATTCAGCCTGGATGTTAGGAAGAAGTTCTTCAGCTGGAACCCTGGAACAGGTTGCCCAGGGAGATGGTGGAAGCCTCATCCCTGGAGGTTTTTAAAGCCAAGCTGGATGAAGTTCTAGACAGACTGATCTAGTATGAGGTGTCCCTGCCCATGGCAGGGGGATTTGAACTAGATGATCCTTGAGGTCCCTTCCAGGCCTGACAGTTCTGTGATTCAGTACTGGTGTGAGAAGAACTGTAACCAGAGTTGTGAACTCGTTTTCCTAAGCAAATTCCCTGTTAATCCCAGCTTCCATTCTGAAGTCTGTAGACAAGGAGAAACCAGGAGTTCCTTTCTCCAAAGGGGGAAAATGCTGTCGTTTGCCTTCAGGTCTGCAAAGGCAAAGATCAGGAAGACAGATTGTGCCCATCTGTGAAGTCTGAAAGCTCTGCAGATGCTCTTTTCAGGCAGGTTAAATAATGTCATCAGCCTGCTTCTAATCTTTCAGCTGCAGCTTTTAACAACTCGTGGGGTTTTGTCTTCAGTGCTGCAGAGCTGTATGGGCTGGGGGCTTGAAATTAGCAGAGAAATCGAATTAAGAGCATCTATTTTTTTGCCCGGTTTGTGATATGCAGTGGTTCAGTTGAAGATGGCAGCTCCTTTTTAACCTATCCTGGAAGTCAGATTTGTTTTCCACTGTGTCACACAGCAGCAAAGATAGAAGGATAATGTTTTACAGTCATTATGCCACATCCCTTATAACCATAACTGCAACTTATTTCATTACAAATCAAATCCATTATGATAAGCAAACGCAGGAGAGAGGTTTGTTTTTTTCGCTCCTGTTACTGGAACAGCATCTTTAATGAGAATTTTTCAAGCACTCCATCCTCAGAAAGGTTACCTGTGTTTGTTTTATCATTTTTTTTTTTCCCTTTTAAAGCCACAGAAGAAAGAGGAGCAGCAATCAGAAGCTAAAGCGAGTCCCAAAAAGTCCTCAGAACCCACAGTTGACCTTTTAGGACTTGGTAAGCAGCACATAATTAATTACCTCCTTTTGAATCAACCCACAGCTACTTGGGTTTCTATTTTAATAGCCACATTTTGGGTTTCTCCCCTGCTTCCACATAGTTAGGGGAGGAATCTGAAAACCAGAAGGCTGAGCCTGTGAATTTGCATCTATAAAGGCAAATGCTTTGGGGATGTGGTTGTGTCAGTGCTTGTGTTTTGCTAAGGAGAATAATGAGCTCCTGTGGGAAGGGGAAGCTATCAAAGTGATCTTCAAAAGGCTTTGTGGATTGTGGTGTTTCAATGTTTATGGTAATGACAATGCTGAGGTCATCTCAATTGTGTATCTGTGAAGTGGCTTTAGGTCGTGAAGGTCCTGTATGAGTTAAAAGAACAGGAAACTGCCTGAACTAGTCCTCTGGAACACCAGGTGCACTGAGCATGGCAGTGCTGGGGACTGGCTGTCACCACTTAGCCTTAGTGAGAGAACAACAGAATGGCTTAGGTTGGGAGGGATCTCAGAGATCATCCACTCCAACCCCACTGCCATGGGCAGGGACACCTCTCAACTAGACTCAGCTGCTCAAGACCTTGTCCAGTCTGCTCTTGAACATCTTCAGGGAGGAGGCAACTACAATCTCCCTGGGCAGCCTGCTCCAGAGTCTCACCACCCTCCCACTGAAGAATTTCTTCATAAGATCCAGTCTAACCCTGCCCTCCCTCAATTTAGAACCATTCCCCTTTGTCCTATTGCTAGACACCATAAGCTTTATGATGTGAGAAGGGCCACCAGGATGATCAGAGGGCTGGAGCTCCTCTCCTACAAGGACAGGCTGAGGCAATTTGTGTTCTTCAAGCTGGAGAAGAGAAGGTTCTAAGGAGACCTTATTATGGCCTTCCAGTATCTGAAAGGGGCCTACAGGAAAGCTGGGGAGGGACTTTTTAGGATGTTGGGTAGTGAAAGGACCAGGGAGAGTGGATCCAATCTAGAGGAAGGGAGATTTAGATTAGACATTAGGAATAAGTTCTTGAGTTTGAGGATGGTGAGAGACTGGAACAGGTTGCCCAGGGAGGTGGTGGAAGCCTCATCCCTGGCAGTTTTTAAGGCCAGGCTACATGTGGCTCTGGATAGCCTGATCTAGTGAGAAGTGTCCCTTCCCATAGCAAGGAGGGGTTGGAACTGAGTGATCCTTGAGGTCCCTTCCCACCCTGACAGTTCTGTGATTCTGTAGTGCAGTCGCATTGCACAGGCTAACTTTGGATGTGATACAAAACAGAAAGAGCTTTATAATTGGTGTTCAACAGCTGTGCTTCTTCAGAAAGCTATGCAGAGGGCAGAGTTGATGATTTGAATGTTCCAACCCCATCATTTTAGAGGAGAGAGTGTTTAAAGATCTTTTGAATAACAAATTGAAAGGCAGCCTGATCAGCTTGCAGCGTTGGGTGTGCTAACGAGAGCAGGCCTGCCTGATTCATTTAAAGAGCTGCCTTTTAATTACTGCCTGCAGCAGGCTGCTTCAGGTAGCACTAAAAGAAAGATCACTTTAACTCCCCAGACCTTCTGGACACACTTTTCTTGATGCACCCCAGGAACTTGTCCAGTTCTGTTGCAGTCCAAGTCTGTGTGTGCCTCATAGCAGATAAATCGTAGACTCGGTTAGGGTTGGAAGGGACCTCAAGGAGGAACCTGGGGCTTTTTAGTCTGGAGAAGAGAAGACTGAGAGGGGATTTAATCAATGTTTTTAAATATTTGAGGGCTGGGGGTCAGGAAGTGGGAGGACAGGCTCTGCTCACTTGCTCCCTGGGATAGGACAAGGAACAATGGATGGAAGCTGCAGCACAGGAGGTTCCACGTCAGTACAAGGGGAAACTTCTTTCCTGTAAGGGTCCCAGAGCACTGGCACAGGCTGCCCAGAGGGCTTGTGGAGTCTCCTTCTCTGGAGCCTTTCCAGGCCTGTCTGGATGTGATCTTGTGTGACCTGAGCTAGATTGTCTGGCCCTGCTGTGGCAGGGGGATTGGAATCGATCTCTTTGGGTCCATTCTAAGCCCTAGCATCCTGTGATCCAGTTCCAACCCCCCTGCCATGGGCAGGGATACCTCACACTAGATATTTGACTGAAGGCAGTATCATTGCTACAAGCCACAAAGGGGAGTGAAAGCACTGTCAGGTTTCTTTTTTATTCTGCAATTTAACTCTTTAAGGAATCTTTGAATTTCATGGTGGTGGAGGGGAGGAAAATAGTTTGGGAATCACTTTTTAATAGGTATCAATACTCCAGCCATTCCATTTCTGAGAAATCAATCACACAGGATCATCTGTTAATACTGCTCAGAGAGTGCTGGGGAGAGCAATTGTGCAGTGGTTTCTGCACTGCTGCAGCCAGGGAAATAGTTATTTTTAGTGTAAAATGCATTCAGAGATGAAAGGTATCCACAAATTAGCCTCTTGCAGGAGCCAGCCAGCAAAAACCTGGGGTGCTGTGGTATTGATTTATCAGCAGCATGTTAAACACTTGACAAATGCTGGTGCTGGCTTCTTGCAGATCTGCTCTCTTGTGGACATTGGAAGGCTTGTTTTAGTAAATGATTGCATTCCAGTGCTCACTCTGATGTCTTAAAACTTGGGGGTTTGGCTTAGTTTTAGTTGTTTGGTTGTTTTTTTTTCTATTTTACATTCAGAGAACACTGAAGCATTTTGGAGCATGAGAAGGGAGAGAGAGTGTTCAGGACGTGCCTCAGTGAGGAAATGAGAACGTTCAATTATTAATTCCAGGCAATCCTTGTGCCTGGGAATTATGCACAGCACATTCCTAACTAGATCTGAAGCAGTGAACCTTATGGGGAGAGGCTTTTGGAAGTGCCTGTCTGTAGAATGGCCTCAAAAGAAGCTTACTACTTAGCTTGCCACTATCTGTCATCCAGGTTGGCTGGCTGGACCAAGGACAGGTTCAACGAGGACAAGTACTGGGTCCTGAGCTTGGGTCACAACCCCAGGAAATGGTACATTTCATATTGAAGAGTGGCTGGAAGCTGCCCAGCAGAAGAGGACTTGAGAGTGCTGCTTGACAGCTGTCTAGACATGAGCCAGCAGTGTGCTCAGGTGGCCAAGAAGACAATAGTGTGGCCAGGAGGAGCAGAGAAGGGATTGTCCCCCTGTACTCAGCACTGGTGAGGCCACACTTGGAGTGCTGGGTTCAGTTTTGGGGCTCTCAGTACAAGAATGGCATTGAGGTGCTGGAGCAGGTTGAGAGAAGGAGAACAAAGCTGGTGAAGGGTCTGGTGAGGAGCAGCTGAGGGAACTGGGGGTGTTGAGTCTGGAGAAAGGAGGAGGTGGGAGCCAGGTGGGTGTTGGTCTCTTCTCCTTAGGAACAAGTGACAGTATGAGAGGAAATGGCCTCAAGTTGCACTAGGGGAGGTTTAGGTTGGATATTAAAGAAATTTATTGATAGGAAGGGTTCTCAAAGCCTGGCACAGGATGCCCAGGGAGGTGCTTGAATCCCCATCCCTGGAGGTGTTTCAGAGAGGCAGAGATGTGGTACTGAGGGACATGGCTTAGCACCAGACTTGGTGGAGTTAGACAATGGTTGGGTGCTCTCAGAAGCCTTTTCCAACCCAAACAATTCCATGGTTCTGATGTTAACTTTGTGCAGTGCAAGAGCTGAAGGTTCTCCTGGATAATGAGCCCAGTGTGCCTGGCAGGGGGGCCCATGTGGAGCTAGAGAATAAAGCCAGTGCCAGGTAATTTAGAAAAAGGGGGAGGGGTGGACTGCTCTCCTAAGGCAAGGTTCAGTTCTGTTCCCTTGAGCAGATTGGCACATCAGGAATAACTTTCTGAATCCTGAAATAGCAATTTATATCCAGGGAGGCAGATCAGAGGGTTTTGTCTGATAGACAGCCACCAAGTTTAGGCCTTCTCAGTAAGACCTCTGTTTAAATTCTCACCTGCGACACTGCTGTGCTTGAAAAAGACATCTGAAGGAGGAGCTGTGAATTGACACCTTGGTGTGGCTGTCCTTGGGCAAGGCTTGGAGGGTTTTCCTGTTTGGGGGTGATTGGGTTGGGTTTTGGGTTGTTTTGGGGTAGCCTCCTGTCTTCTTACAGAATCAGAGACTGGGAGGGCTTGGAAGGGAACTCAAAAGATCATTGAGTCCAACTCCCCTACCAAAGCAGAGTCACCCAGGGCAGGTCACACAGGAAGGCATCCAGGCAGGTTTTGAAAGTCTCCAGAGAAGGAGCCTTCACAACCTCTCTGGGCAGCCTGCTCAAGGGCTCCAGCATCCTCATAGGACCTCCTCTGCTCCAGCTGGCACCCAGTGTCCCTTGTCCTGTCACTTAGCATCCCTCAGCAGAGCCTGGCTCTGTCCTCCTGGCACTGCCCTACACATCTTTATCACAGCTCTCAGGCTTCTCTGCTCCAAGCCCCAGCTCCCTCAGCCTGTGCTCACAGGAGATGTTCCACTGCCTGCAGCAGCTTTTTGGCTCTGTGCTGGACTCTTTCAAGCAGTTCCCTGAGGCGTTTCTTGACCTGAGGGGCCCAGAACTGGACACAATGTTCCAGATGTGGCATCAGCAAGGCAGAGGGGAAGAGAACATCTCTTGACCTGCTAACCATAGCCTTTCTAACCCACCCCAGAATGCCTTTGGCCTTCTTGGCCACAAGGGCACATTACTGGCTCATGGGCATCCTGTTGTCCACCAGAACCCTCAGTTCCTTTTCCCCAGAGCTGCTGCCCAACAGACAGCCCCCAGCCTGTCCTGGCCATGGGGTTGTCCTTTCCCAGATGCAAGAGTGGATAATGTCTTATCTCAAAAACTGCCTAGAGCTTTTCTGGGGGCAAGGTAGGAGGGAACAGGCAGCTTTCATTATTCTCCTGCTGTTAAAAGCATGCCCAGTGCTCAGTTGCAGTGTGACTCTCTTGTGTTCTCTTTGAGATGGCCCAGCCGAAGCTTCTGTGTCGAACGGAGGCACTGCTGCTGTCACAGCACTCACCGATGACCTGGACATCTTTGGTCCAATGATCTCTAATCCTTTACCAGCAGCTGCTGCACCTCCTGCTCAGGTAAGACCTACTTCCTGACACGTGTGAGTAAATACATGCAGGCAGGGGCACGTTTTCCTGCAAGGAGTTGTTCCTGACATAGAAGTGAGGCAAGCTTCCCACCCTGCTCTAAGCCACCTCGGTATGGTGAAGGAAATGAGCTGTAGATGGCTTTGACTGTGTTAGCTAAAACACACAGGAAAATGTGGGTCTGGATTCCACTTCTCTCCTCTGGAAGTCTCTGTTGGAAGTAGCAGAGAGGACACTACCTGAGTGCTTCTTGGCTTCTGTCCTACCACCTTATGGCAGAAGCTATGTGCAGAGCCAGCTGTGAAAAGCAGCATCCCAGTTCCAGCTTCCCTGAGGCTTTCATACATCCAGTTTGGGTGCAGACTGGGTAAACTCAGATCTAGAATCTCTACATGTGTGAGCAGCACTGAGGCACACCTGCCTCTCACCCCTCTACCAAACATTTTTGGTGCAAGAGCAAGCAGAACCTGACAGCCTGAGCCTGTTTCCGAGTTGCAGATTGCAGCAAGGTTTAATTTCTCTCAGTGACTTAAATGAGCTTGAAGGTCTTCAGCCAGTGGTGAACAAAGTCTTTTAGGAACGTTGCTGCTCAAAGCTGCTCAGCTGAAAGTTTACTTCAGGCTCTTCTCCAGCAGTGCTCCTCTGAGTTGCAGCAGTTTATCCCAAAGCATTTCATCTCCTGTTTCAGCTCTGCTCTGATCCTCACGACCCGGGAGAGGATTAATGAGATGTGAGCTGTAGTCTCCTTAGTGATTTCCTAATTGTCTTCCATAATCTAACTGCAGCTCATGATTTATGCTGCTCACTGGTGAAAAATGCTGGAGCAACAGAAATCACAGAGTCACAGAGTGTTAGGGGTTGGAAGGGACTTCTGGAGATCATCGACTCCAACTCCCCTGCCAAAGCAGGAGCACCCAGGGCAGGTCACACACAGGAATGCATCCAGGTGGGTTTTGAAAGTCTTCAGAGAAGGAGAATACACAACCTCTCCGAGCAGCCTGTTCCAGGCCTCCAGCACCCTCACAGTAAAGAAGTCTCCTCCTGTTGAGGTGGACCCTCCTGTGTTCTGGTTGCTACCTGTTGTTCCTTGTCCTAGCACTGGGCACCACCAAATAGGGCCTGACACCTTGATCCTGACACCTACCCCTCAGATATTCATAGACATTGCTCAGATCCCCTCTCAGCCTTCTCTTCTCCAGACTAACCAGCCCCAGGGCTCTCAGTCTTTCCTCATCAGGCAGTGCTCCAGCCCCTTCATCATCCTTGTAGCCCTCTGTTGGACTCCCTTTGGGAGATCCCTGCCTCTCTTGTACTGGGGAGCCCAACACTGCACACAGTATTCCGGGTGTGGTATCACCAGGGCAGAGCAGAGGGAGAGGAGCATCTCTATAGACACAGGAACATATTATCTGTAGGTGTAACACCCTGGAGCTGGTTGGGTGTTTGGTGCCCTCCACCTGTTCCTCCTGGGTCCTCTGTATTGGGTTTTTGTCTTCAGTTCCTCATTCCCTCGATGTCTGTAAGCAACCCTTTCTTCCCCAGAGCACCTCCACCAAAGCAGCTGCAGCTGCCCCTTTGTCTGCGGCCTCCGGGGACCTGGACCTGTTCACCGAGCAAGGCCCCAAGTCGGAGGAGTCTGCCAAGAAGCAGCTCTCCAAAGACTCCATCCTGTCGCTGTACGGCACAGGAACGCTGCCACAGCAGGGCGCGCCCGGTGAGTGCCACGGGGACACAGCACCACTCACCTCAGCCAGTGCCACAGCCTGCAGGGCAGGGATGCTATCCAGACAGACCTCCACAGGCTGCAGAGGTGGGCAAAAGCCAACCCTGTGAAGTTCAACAAGACCAACTGCAAGGGCCTGCAGCTGGGTTGAGGCGATCTCAAGCATCAGTATAGGCTGGGCAGTGAGTGGCTGGAGAGCAGCCCTCGGGAGAGGAACTTGGGGGTGCTGGTGGATGAGAAGCTCAACGTGGGCCAGCAGTATGCACTTGCAACCCAGAGAGCAACCAGAGGCTGGGCTGTAGCAAGAGCAGTGTGGGCAGCAAGGCAAGGGAAGAGATCCTGCCCCTCTACTCCGCACTGGTGAGACCCCACCTGGAGTACTGCATTCAGTTCTGGAGTCACTGGGACAGCCATAGGGATGTACTGGAAGGTGTCCAGAGAAGGGCCACAAGGATGACCAGAGGGCTGGAGCTGCTCAGCTATGAGGAGAGACTGAGGGAGTTGGGGCTCTTCAGTGTGGAGAAGAAAAACCTCCAAGGTGACCTTATTGTGGCCTTCCAGTATCTGAAGGGGGCTACAAGAAAGCTGGGGAGGGACTTTTTAGGCTGTCAGGTAGTGATAGGACTGGGGAGAATGGAACAAAGCAGAAGGGCAGAATCACCTCCTTTGTCCTGCCAGTTCACCACAGGGTTTCTTCAGACTGTTGGGCAGTTCTCCTCTGGTGCTGAGTCCCTTTCCTCTGAGACCTTTTAAGCAACTTCTAGCTTCTACCAGAACCTCACAGCGCTGACATGCAAGGGGACAAAGTCAGCCTTGAAGACTATTTGGGTGCAGTTCTGGTTTGTGGGGCTGGGGGGAAAAAAGCACCAAGCAGCTTTGCTGAAATCTTGCCTTCTCTGCTACAGGTATGTTCATGGGGTCATCTTCTATGCCATTTACCACACAACCATCAACTCACTTTCAAGGCTTTCCAGCCATGGGAGTTCCTGTGCCTGCAGCAACCGGGATGATGGGCAACATGATGGGACAATCCGTGCCAGTCATGGGACAGAGCACAGGCATGATGGGAGCAATGGGAATGCCCAATGGATTTACTGGCACTGCACAAACTGGTGTGATGGGACTTCCTCAAAATGTGGTCGGACCTCAGAGTGGGATGGTGGGACAGATGGTGACACCACAGAGCAAGTACGGACTGCAGCAAACCCAGCAAGCTCAATGGAACCTCCCTCAGGTAAGGACTTGGCCTGTCCAGGCAAGGGAGGCTTCACAGAAGGTTGCTCCTCAGGTACACCATTGCTGGCTGCAGGAGGATGTGGGCTGTAGCCAAAGTACAGGCTGCTGGGCTGGGAACAGCTCAGAGACCCAGCTCTAACCCAGTGCCTAATGGAGTTCAGGATAGCTACATTACCAGCAGACAAGCAGTTTTGCCAGGCTAGGCCAAACTCAGCTCTCTGCTGAAGCTGGCCAGGGCACAGCAGCCTGGCTGCAGTTGCAGTACAATGCATGGAAGTAGCATTGGAGTGAAGCAACCTTTTTTGGTGCCCAAGAATTGCCATGGACAGTTCCTGCTTTGGCTCACAGCCTTCAGCAGTCTCCTCTAAACACTTGCTCAGCCTCAGGCCATCCTTGCCCCTGGCACTTCCATCCTGGTCTTCTGTTTCTTAACTACGATTTAAAGGCTCTTGAAAAGAGTATCAGTGCACACCTAGGGTGGGGTTTGTGCTTCAGCAGGGAATCACTGAATCTGTTCAGGTGGAAACCACCTCTGAGATCATCCAGTCCAACCATTCTCTAGCTCTGCCAAGGCTGGTGCTGAACCATGTCCCTCAGCATCACATCCCTGTCTCTCTGAAACACTTCTAGGGATGGGGATTCAACCACCTCCCTGGGCAGCCTGTGTCAGTCTTGGAGTACCCTTTCAGTCAGAAAGTTTCTTCTAATATCCAGCCTCAACCTGGTGCAGCTTGAGGACATTTCTTCTGATCCTATCACTAGGGAGAAGAGCCCAAGCCCCACCTCACTCCAGCCTCCTTTCAGGGAGCTGTAGAGGGCAATAAGGTCTCCCCTCAGCCTCCTTTTCTCCAGACAACAGTCCCAGTTCCCTCAGCTGCTTTTAACCAGCCTTCTTCTCCAGACCCTTCACCAGTTTGTTGCCCTTCTCCAGACCAACTCCAGCACCTCGATGCCTGTCTTGGAGCAAGGGCCCCCAAAACTGAAGGCAGCACTCAAGGTGTGGCTTTACTAGTGCTGAGCCCACAGGGACAATCACCTCTCTTGTCGTGCTGGCTACACTATTCCTGATCCAGGTTCTTGGCCACCTGGGTTCATGTTCAACCAACAGTCAGTAATATCCAATGAAATCTCTTGAAGTCAGGTACTGGAGATCTTACTGGGAAGGAGGACTCAAACCCAAAGCTTGGAGTTCAGTGTGGCTGGTGACAACTATTTTTTTCTTCGTGACATTTCTTGAATTGGAAGAATGTGATAGTTCCACACTGCTCACTGCACTAACCCAGGGGCTGAAGCTCAGTGGATTGTTCAGCTTGGCTTACACTATAGAATCAGAATTGTCAGGGCTGGAAGGGACCTCAAGGATCATCCAACTCCAACCCCCCCTGCCACAGGCAGGGACACCTTATGCTAGATCAGGCTGCTCAGAGCCACATCCAGCCTGGCCTTGAAAACTTCAGGGATGAAGTTTCCACCACCTCCCTGGGCAACCTGTTCCAGCATCTCACCACCCTCATGCTGACTGCTGTGCTCAGCCCTGTGCTGTGAACGTCTCTGAAGGTAAGCAGCATTGCTTGGGTGGCTGAAACAAGCCCCTCTTCGGAAATGCAGGCCTGGTGCTCTGCTTTGAAGAGCAGTTCTTAAAAGGTGAGGATTTCAACCCCCAAAAACGTCTGTGGCTGTCTTGCTAATGGGCTCTTTCAGGGTATCTAACTTGCAAAAGACCCAGGTGAGCTTTGAAATGAAAATCACAGTGCTTATCAAAGAGCTGTCAGAGACTGGCTGATAGAACAAGCTTTAAGGTGTCTCCTTACTCCTTGCACATCAGATGTCAGCAGTGCTGCATTCCACATGTGGCAGGGGAACTGTGAGCTGACTCCACTTGAAGGGGGAGCAAGAGCTTGCTTTGCTTAGCAGTGTCAGTGTTGTGTGTGGAGAATCATGGAATCTTAGAGTGGTTTTGGTTGGAGAAGACCTATGAGATAGTTGAATCCAACCATTCCCTAACTCTGCCAAGGCTGGGGCTAAGCCATGTCCCTCAGAACCACATCTCTGCCACTTTGAAACACCTGTAGGGATGGGGATTCAACCACCAACCTGGGCAGCCTGTGCCAGCCTTTGAGAACCCTTTAAATTAAGAAATGCCATCTCATATCCAACCTAAACCTCCCCTGATGCCACTTGAGGCCATTTCCCCTCATCTGCTTCTTAATACTTTTGCTCCAGAAGAGATTAACTCCTGGGAGAAGCTTGTTCCTCTCCTGTTGTCGTGTCCACCTTCAGTGCCAGGTTGGGTTTGCAGGTACATGTGACAGCAGACACTGTTCCACCCTGAGACACTTGTTCCTAATTAATTTTGTATTAACCTGTTCCCCCTCCTGTTTCAGTTTTCACTGCACAGCTCAGGATTGCTCACTTGTGTTTAGATCAACTCTGATTTTTATGCTTTAGCTTAGGCCTAATATTGCTTGGCCAACATTCAGATGGGATAGTGCAGAAAAATTTTTCCCTGAAAGGGTTCTTAAACAATGGAATAATGGATCCAGATTTGGACCCCTCACTGCAAGGACATTGAGGGGCTGGAGCATGTCCAGAGAAGGGCAATGAAGCTGGTGAAGGGTCTGGAGAAGAGGGCTGGGGAGGAGCAGCTGAGGGAGCTGGGGGTGTGAAGTCTGGAGAAGAGGAAGCTGAGGGGAGACCTCATTGCTCTCTACAGCTCCCTGAAAGGAGGTTGAAGTGAGGTGGGGTTTGGGCTCTTCTCCCTAGTATCAGGTGATAGAATGAGAGGAAATGGCCTCAACTTGCACCAGGGGAGGGTTAGGTTGGAGATTAGGAAAAACTTCTTTGCTGCAAAAGTGGTGAGGCATTAGAACAAGCTGCCCAGAGAGGTGGTGGAGTCCTTGGAGGTGTTTGGCCATAGTACTCTAGGGCATGGTTTAGTGGCCATGGTGGGGTTGAGTTGATGGTTGCCCTTGATGACCTTAGAGGTCTTTTCCAACCAAAACTCTTCTGTTATTCAATGATTTTTGTGCAATAAGAAGCACTAAGCATCATCCCTGGAAATTTGTAAGGCCAAGATGAATGTGGCTCTGAGCAAGCTGATCTAGTGTGAGGTGTCCCTGCCCAGGAGGGTTGGAACTGGATGATCCCTGAGGTTCCTTCCAACCCTGGCAATTGTGTAAAGTGTGGGGAAAGCTCCTTGAAGTGGATTGCCAGGCAGAGGAGGCAGCAATGCCTCATGGCTAGCAGCGTGGTGCTCCAGCAGCAGTGCTGCCTGAGCTAACTGGGCTCCTGTGTGTGCTCCACAGATGAATCAGCAGATGGCTGGGATGAACCTCGGCACCTCCAGCACCGCCATGGGCTTTGGCCAGCCCCCCCCCAGCACAGCACCAGGCTGGACTGGAAGCTCCTCTGGTCAGACTCTCAGCACACAACTGTGGAAATGAAAGTTGCAATAGAAGCTTCACCCCTCAGAAGGGCCACCCTGACATTCCTCGCTCCGAGAAGTTTTACTTTTGCTGTCCCCTTCTCCGTGTACAAACTCTTTTTTTTCTTCCTTCCCTGCCCCCCAAGCTGTTCAGATTAAGGATATAACTGACTGACCGTGTTGTGGTCTCTGTTGATTTCAGTTTGGTGTAGTGACAAGCAGATCAAGAACTCATCCAGACATCCTTGGCAGCCTTTGCATACAGTCCTCACGATTTCATCTATTTAAGAAGCTGCTTAACCACATACTGATGATTTTTTTTTTTATTTTCCCCCCACCCCCTCCTCCTCCTCCTCCTTCCAAATTCTAGAGCCAATGTTTGCATATAAGGGATGTAGCTATCATGTTAGTAATATCGAAAAAAAAACCCAAACAAATACAAACCCTGCCCCCTTCCACCCCCAAATTACCCTGTAGAAGGTACTGTATGAACAAATGTTTAATCATATATCAATAGAATGTAAATGTTATCACTGAGAAATGTTTTCTAGTGTATCCCAACTGATTTTGTTTCATCCTCCATTTCACTGTGATGTTCTTATGGTGTGCATAACAGGGAGTATGGTTATTGGAAGGGAGATAAACCTGGATGTTGCTGGCATTCTTACTAATCAAAGAGTTTATTCCTTTTCCAAACGAGCCTTGGATCCCCCCGGGGAGTTGGCTGCGACAAGCACCCTGCCTGGCTCGGGAGGCACGGACAGCGGTGTCGGTGCTGAGGAGGAGCAGCAGAGTGTGCAGCCAAGGCAGCAGCTCCCAGTGGACAGCCTGATTCCCCCTGGCAGAGAGATCCAGGTTTATGACAGTGATTGTGTTTACATTTTATGGTGCCTCGTAATGATAAAATGTTATTTCCCTATATTAAAAGGATCAATCCAGAAACGCTTGTGGGGGCTTTTATTGCATTCTTGGAATGGCCTATTTGACTGCTCCTCATACTCGACCTATTTGCTCCTTCTTTTGTACCTATTTGACTGCTCCTCCTTCTAGACCTATTTGACTGCTCCTCATTCTTGACCTATTTGACTGCTCCTTCTTCAGCACCTCTTTGACTCCCATTTCTTCAGCCCCTCTGACTCCCATTTCTTCAGCACCTCTTTGACTCCCATTTCTTCAGCCCCTCTGACTCCCATTTCTTCAGCCCCTCTGACTCCCATTTCTTCAGCACCTCTTTGACTCCCATTTCTTCAGCACCTCTTTGACTCCCATTTCTTCAGGACCTATCTGCCTGCTCTTTCTGGAAGGACTGTACTTTAAATGAAGGGAAATCCTGTTCAGTTTGGAGGATCCATTTATGCAGATATTTAGGTCATAGATAAGCAGTTTACGTTGGGTTGGGATGACCTCAAAGAGCATCTTTTCCAGCCCCCCTGCAGGCAGCAGGGACACCTCCAAGTAGATCAGGCTGCCCAGGGCCACATCAACTCTGATCTTGGATGTCTCCAGGGATGGGGCCTCAACCCCATCCCTGGGCAGCCTGTTCCAGTATTTCCCCACTGCCACTGTGAAGAACTTGCTCCTGCTGTCCTCAGGTCCCCAGCTAGTGATGTAAAAGCAGCTTGCAATGACACCATGAAGCCGGATGAGTACAAAAAGTACATTCACTAAGGATGGTTCTGCAGACAGCCACATTGCTCTTGGTTGGTTTTTACTGTGTGGAAACAGCCTGAAAGGTGAGTGTCAGTTTATTGAGAGTTCAGAATTGCATGCAAATGAGCTAGGACAAAGCACACCCCCTGGATTTGCTTTTCAGAGTATCTGATAGCTTTCCTTTTGTTTCCACAGGTGTCCATCAGCTGACCATTCAGAGGTCTCACTGGCGAGCAGGCTATTCACTGGCTGAATCCAAACACCTTCTGACACATCCAGCTGTGCTTCCTGTGTGACTGTGCCTCCAGCTCATACCTCAATGTTGACCGTGTCCAGGTGGTACTTTGGCTCATTAGCCAGATTGACTTTCTCTGTCCGTGTGTGCCACACAAGGACCTACAAAACAACACTGCTGTTAGTACAGGCACCTGCAGAGGCCACACCAAAGCATCTCAGTGACTCTGAGAGGTCCTACCTTGGTGCAATTGTTGGCTTTTGGCTCCAGCTCCTCCACTGTTGTTATCTGCTTCAGAAAGTCAGACTCTTGCATTCCTGGTTGAGAACCACGACGCTTGAAGACGGCTTTGGGGTGTGACAGAATCACTTGAAGGCTCACAGCAAATCCTTGAGGAGAGGGAAGGAAAAAATGATAAGACAAACACTATTGGCTTTCTGCCTTTGTGCAACTTACACTTAAACCTAGAAATTCCAGGAAAGGATCTCTGGAGATCATCCAGTCCAACCCCTCTACCAAAGCAGGATCACCTAAAGCAAGCCACACAGGAAAGCATCCAGGTAGGCCTTGAAAGTCTCCAGAGGAGGAGACTCCACCACCTCTTCGGGCAGCCTGCTCCAGTGCTCTGCCACCCACAAAGAAGTTCCTTCTTGTGTTGAGATGGAACTTCCTATGTTCAGGTTTATGCTCCTTGAAAGGAGGTTGCACTGAGGTGGGGCTGAGCTCTTCTCCCTAGTATCAGGTGATAGAATGAGAGGAGTAGCCTCAACTTGCACCAGGAGAGGTTTAGGTTGGACATTAGAAAAAAATACTGCAAAAGTGGTGAGGCTTCTTGTCTTGTCACTTGGGACCACTGAGAAGTGTCTGGCCCCACCTTCCTGACACCTTCCTGTGCAGCCTGTCTTACTGCCTGAAGAGTCAGGTATTGCCAGGATCTCCAGCTGTTCCTCCTTTCTACTGGGAGTTAACAAAATAATTTGAAAGAGAATGAAATGTATCAAATTTATACCTATATTTAAAGGTAAGAATCAGAAAAAAACAGATTAAAAGGCATCATTTAGAGGTAACTGCTGTGGTCTTCAGTGAGCTGTAACATCACTGATGAGAGAGAGTCATGCCTTGCACACCCTCTTTAAACTGAAAGAGGAAGTTTTAGACAACAAAGAAAGAAGACATTTTTGACACTGAAGGTGGTGAGACCCTGGCCCAGGTTGCCCAGAGAGGTAGTAAATGTCCCATCCCTGGGAACCATCCCAGGTCAGGTTGGTTGGGGCACTGAACAGCCTGCCCTAGTTGCAGGGGTCCTTGTTGGCTGCAGAGGGTTGGACTGAACGACCTTGAGAGGTCCCTTCCAAGCATTCCATGATTCTGCTTGAGAATGATTGCCATTAAGAGTGATGTGCAGGACAGCCTGTATCAGGACATGGGAAGTCCTTCTGCCCCTGTCCTCAGCACTGGTCAGGCCATACCTTGAGTCCTGTGTCTAGTTCTGGGCCACTCCATTTAAGAAAGATGTTGAGGTGCTTGAAGGTGTCCAGAGAAGGGCAGCAAGGCTGGGGAGGGGGCTGGAGCACAGCCCTGTGAGGAGAGGCTGAGGGAGCTGGGGGTGTGCAGCCTGGAGAAGAGGAGGCTCAGGGCAGACCTCATTGCTCTCTACAACTACCTGAAGGGAGGTTGTAGACAGGTGGGGTTGGGCTCTTCTCCCAGGCAGCCAGGGACAGAATGAGGGGACACAGCTGCAAGTTGTACCAGGGCAGGTTCAGGCTAGGTATTGGGAAGTTCTTCCCAGCAAGAGTGATTGGCATTGGAATGGGCTGCCTGGGGAGTGGTGGAGGTGGTGGAGTCCTCATCCCTGGATGTGTTTAGAAGGATGAAGGATGAGGCACTTAGTGCCAGGGTTTAGTTAATTAGAAGGTGTTAGGTGATAGGTTGGACTCCATGATCTGAGAGGTCTTTTCCAACCTGGTTAATTCTGTGATCTGTGGTGTGTGCACTGTACAGCGTGGCTGAAGGAGCTTCAGCAGCAGTCTCCTTGCAGTGACTCCCTCTAGTAACAGCCATTCTGGTCCCTCACAGGGAGAATACAAAGAGAAAGCAGCAGCTTGAAGCAGCTCTCCTCAGCCTTCCGTTTGCCTGTGTTTATAGAACTGCAGCTCTCAGTCGCGTGGCTGCCTCCGAGAGCGACTCCAAACTCCCCTGCTACAACACTTGTGCAGGAATGCCTCGTTTGTGAGCTCTCTAATTGCCCAGCCATGCAAAGGCAGCCTCCTTCTTCTGTTCAGAGCACTTCCAGCTGTCCCTTTATGGCAGAGGAGTAAAAGCTTTCATGTCTGCTCTGGAAAACTATGAGAACATTACACTCTAAATCCAGTATTTAAATTTTATCTCATTTCAGAACGTGTCTGTTTCTCTGTAATGGAATCCAAGGCTGTCCCCTTCTCGACTAGAATTATCTGACTGCTCTATTTTCCCTCAGCTATAGCTGTGGCTTTTATGGGAGCCTTTTGAAGAGAAAAATATAAAGTAATTACTACATCATGTGTAAAGAAGGCACAATGAAACTGGTTCTATCTTAGCAAGCAGAGGAAGACCAGAAAGTGGTTTTGTTTTTGTTTTTGTTTTTTAATGTAATATTTTGACACTGCAATGAGAGCTGTGGGTTGGATGTAAACAGCTCCCAGTTCAGTGGCACAGCTGGAGAAAACAGAATCACAGAATGGTTGAGGTTGGAAGGGACATTTAAAGATCATCCAGTTCCATGAACAGGGACATCTCCCACCAGTCCAGGTTGCTCAAGGCCTCATCCATCCTGGTCTTGAACATCTCCAGGGAGGGGTCAGCCACAACCTCCCTGGGCAACCTGTGCCACTGTCTCACCACCCTCACTGTAAACATTTTTATGTCCTGTCCTAGATAAAAGAAAAATCAGTGTCTAGATGGAAGGGGATTCTCCACACCTCGCAGAGTACTCTGGTGAGCAGAAGACTTCCAGGTAAGACTTTGCCTGCAGGCTGTCCTCACCCTCTGCAGCAGCAGAGAACACTCTGGGTTTAGGCAGGCAGTGCCAGGCAGAAGAATGGCAGTTTGTAGGTCTCTTCCCAGCTAGGAATCGGTGTTGGAAGAGAGCTCTGGAGATCATCAAGTCTAACCCCCCTTGCTAGAGCAGGATCACTTTGGGCAGGCCACACAGGAACACAATGCTCAGGAGTTTGTCTTCAACTGAGCTTTTCTTGCTTCCTGCCTCTTGCAGCCTGGCTGTGAGCGAGCTGAGAGGGAGCTCTGTCCCAGTGGCCTTTGCAGCCAAGTGTCATGTTTGTGAAGAGCTCAGGATAAGCCTTGAAGTCCCTCAGCAAGAGGCAGCAGTGGCAGATGCAGCCAGCTTTTTGCACCTCAAAAGGTGACCAAAGACCTATCAACAACCTGACCTGGGGGAGTTCAGTATTTGTGGTTAAAGGCTGTTTGGAGTTTTTTTCCCCTCCTTCAATCAGAACAAAGTATAGATTTTTGGTGGAGATGGGCTTCAGTGTGGCTGATATTTTGGGCCCCCTTCCAAAAAGTGTTTGCTTTGCAAGGGGAAGGCATCATTGGAGCTCTGCTCAGCTGTGCAAGCTGCTGCTGCTGAAAAGATTGAAGATTGAAGCTGGTCATCCATAAAGGAGAACACTAAAGTTAATGCAGTGCCCTAGTTTTTAGAGTGGAGAAGGAATCCATGCTAAGCAGAAGAGAAACCCAGGGCTGATGCTGCTACTGTTTGTGTCTCAGCCTGTACTACCATCTTATTGCCAATCACCCTTCTAGGGTGCTTCCAAAAATCCCCTGTGGTTTTCAGGCACCAAATTCAAGTCAGGTGATGAAACTGAGTGCTGTAAGTGGCAGGGACATCAGCTACTGTGCACTGGCTGCCCTTGAGTCTGAGATGAGTGTCATTGTAGTCTTGTGTTCCTTAAAAGACTCCAGTAAAGCAGCAACTTGAAGAAAAGATAATTCAAGGAGACTTAATCTCCTGAGTCTGGATCTTTAGCTCTGCTTGAGAACAGCTTTGATTTCCCATCTGTGACAGTTTGTGTTCATGTAGATAGACACTGGGTGGAAGTCATCAAACGATGACTTCCAGTTGACTTTCTCCTCACAGGTGGATCATTTTGGCATCAAACAATAAGGAGATGGCCCAAGTTTTGACCAGACTGGCACTAGTTGTTTGTCTCAGGAATCACAGAATCTTAGAATCAGTCAGGGTTGGAAAGGACCACAAGGATCACCCAGTCCCAACCTGAGACACCTCACACTAGATCAGGCTGGCCACAGCCTCGTCCAGCCTGGCCTTAAACACCTCCAGGAATGAGGCTTCCACCATCTCCCTGGGCAACCTGTTCTAGGCTCTCCCCACCCTCATGCTGAAGAACTTCTTCCTACCATCCAGTATGAATCTACCCATTTGTAGCTTTGTTCCATTCCCCCCAGTCCTGTCACTACCTGACATCCTTAAAAGTCCTTCCCCAGCTTTCTTGTAGCCCACTTCAGGTACTGAAAGGCCACAATAAGGTCACCTGGGAGCTTTCTCCTCTCCAGACTGAACAGCCCCAACTCCCTCAGTCTCTCCTCGTAGCAGAACAGCTCCAGCCCTCTGAGCGTCCCCTGATGACCCTGAGGTAACAGATGAAAATGCAGTGTTTGTTAGTTTGAATTCTGGCCCCAAGCAGGGATTTGCCTGGGACCTCTGTCTCCAGCATAGCCTTAAGTGAAGAGTGCTGGATGCATATAATTTTTTCACTTCATCACCCCTCCAAACTCATCTGGGGCTTAAGTTTCACAGGAAATGCCCCAGGACAATTTCATAGCTGGAGTGTGAAAACCTGTTTTGGAGTGTTTGGGTTTGTTTTTTTTTGGTGTGTGTGTGTGTGTGTTTAAAGCAAGGCTGTAAAATAAATCTGATTGGCTGAAGAGATACCTAGATAAGAATGAATTTGTTCAAGGCTAAGATGCCTGGAAGTCATGGCAAAGATTACATCTGCTTGCCTTCTACGGAAGCTGCTTCTGTTAATTCACACCTTGCCTTGTGTGAGATCAATAGCCTGTGTTAAAAAGCAGAACCATTTTTCTTCATCCAGTTTGACCAAGCTGCTTTTTAGTGATTTTCTTGATGTGATTAAGGCTTTTGCCACCCAAATGCTGAAGGCAGCTCAGAACTGAGGATGTTTCCCCTTTACTCGGCTCTCCTGAGAGCCCACTTGGAGTATTCTGTACAGTTCTGGAGCCCCCAACACAAGAAGGACATGGAACTGTTGGAGCCAGTCCAGAGGAGGCCACCAAGATGCTGAGAGGGCTGCAGCAGCTCTGCTATGAGGACAGGCTGAGAGAGTTGGGGCTCTGCAGCCTGGAGAAGAGAAGGCTTCAAGGAGACCTTGAAGTGGCCTTCTAGTATCTGAAGGGGGCTACAGGAGGGCTGAGGAGGGACTATTGACAAGGTCTTGTAGTGACAGGACATGGAGGAATGGGTTTAAACTGGCAGAGGGGAGATTGAAACTGGATGTTAGGAGGAAGTTGTTTGCAGTGAGGGTGGTGAGACACTGGCACAGATTGCCCAGGGAGGTTGTGGCTGCTCCCACCTTGGAGGTGGAATGAGGTCTTGAGCAACCTGCTCTCTGGGGAGGTGTCCCTGCCTATGGTGGGGGGTTGGAACTGATCCTTTCCAACCTAAACCATTCTATGATTCTGTGTTCATCCTTCCCAGTGCTGATGTTGAGATGGACACTGACACAGCTCAAGGTGCTGCCTTTGACTGGCTGAACGACAGCCTGAGGTCTGCTTTGTTCACGTTGCCTTCCCCCACTGCCATGCTGCCCAAGTTGCAGTAATGCAGAGATGCTCAGCCAGGAGTGTTGGTAGTTCAGAACAAAGCCATCTGCTGACAGCTAATTCCCCATGGAAGAGGCTCTTCATTTTGATCTCAACTTTTAAAATAGCTGTTACCTTTTGATGGAGGAGTGGGCTTGAGTGGGGTGTCTGGCACAGCCACTCAGTTAAAACTTTTCTGTTTGTACCTGCAAACGTAAAACTTTTCTGTTGTACCAGCAGTTGTTCCTTCAGCTGCAGACAAAGCATGCCATGGTATGCAGTGCCACTAGCAGACTAGCCTTTTAGTCAGGGAGCTACCAGAAATCTCAGCAGAGTCCAAAAAGAAGTGTCTAATCAGGCCCTAGCACAGTGGATTACAAGCCCAAAATCATAGAATCACAGAATGCAAGTTAGAAGTGACCTCAAAGATCATCTGGTCCAACCCTCTTTCTACCCTGGTCTTGCCCTTGTATTCCTATTTTCTCACTTCCCTCCCCTTCCTGAATACAGAAGATGCTGCAGTGCAAACTACTCTAGCATTTGGTGGGAAAGCAGCTGCTGCTGCCTCAAAAACAGAGCTTCTGCACAGCAGTGATTCATGTGGCAGTTGTGAACATACACCAAAAATTGTCTAAGCAGCAGCTGACAGCAAGACAGAGCTATCTGCTGTGCTAACTTCGCCACAGGAGATGGATTAGATCCATTTTGAAGCGTTCCTGCCTTCATCTACCAGGCTATAGCTGTCAGTGATGCCTCCCCTAAGCCCAGGGTTTCAAACTAGATCCATCTGCAGTTATCACCATCACTCCAAATAGCCCTAAAAGAAAAAAAAATATATGGCTAATTTAATGAAAAAGTGACAGTTCCCAACTCGAGGTCCAAAGAGGGCCTACATTTCCACTGCCTGCTGGGAGAGATTGATGACACAGTGACAGGCAGGGGCTTCTTGCAAGAATTAATTGGCTTAATCAATTTACAATTAAACTTTGTTCAGACAAACAATCTACACAGCATAAAAGCCAAGTTGCTAGAGAAAATTAACAGCAAGTGAATTAAGTTGAGGTATCACCAACAAACAGCTAAATTAGATGAGATGTTCAAGCCAAGACTTCCAGGGTAACTTAGTACTGAAAGGATGCACTTCAGGAGGTTTAAAAGCTGCCTACACCAAGCTGTTTGAGGACATGGTTTAATGGTCATGGTGGTGTTGGGTTGATGGTTGGGCTCAAATGACCTTAGAGATCTTCTCCAACCAAAGCAATTCTGTGATTCCTTGATAGGAAATGTCAGAACAGTTACTGTGAGAAACACTGAGGTATCAGGAATCACAGAATCATTAAGGTTGGAAAAGACCTCTAAGGTCATCAAAAGCCCAACTTTCTGCCCAACAGATGCCCAGCAGACCATGTCCCAAAGTGCCACATCTACTCATTAATATCTCCAGGGATCGTGATTCCATCACCTCCCTGGGCAGCCTGTTTCAATGCCTGACCACTCTTCTGTAAAGAAATTCTTCTTAATATCCAATCTAAATCCCCTCAGGCACAACTTGGGGCCAAAGGGACATAGTTTGGTGTCAACCCTTCAGTGCTGAGTCGAGGGTTGGACTGGATGACCTTTGAGGTCTCTTCCAACCAGATGCATTCTGTGATTACCTCTTGTCCTACTGTTAGCTACCTAGGAGAAGAGACCAGCACCAGCTCCTTTCAGGTAGCTGTAGAGAGCAATGAGGTCTCAGCATCCTCTTCTTCAGGCTAAGCAATCCCAGGTGCCTCAGCCTCTCCTCTCAGGCTGTGCTCTCCAAATCCCTGACCAGCTTATTTACCCTTCTCTGTACCCACTCCAGCACCTCAGCATCTCTCCGCGGTGCCCAGGACTGGAGGTGTGGGCTCACCAGGGGCGAGTACAGCGTCACCAGCACTCTGAGGCAAGTTGGCACTTACCTGCCATGTCGATAGCAAAGGGCCTGTCAGCTCTCCAGCCGGTGTACCAGCCCACCACCTTGCCATTCTCCACCACCGGCCGCTCGTAGCGTCTGCCTCCCACCAGCCCCACAGGCCACACCGACACTTTGCGGGTTGTGCGCATCTGCAAGAGGAGCACAGCATCACTCACAGCCACACAGCTCCTTCCTCTGCTTGGGAAACATCTCCAAGATCATCACGGAGCAGCAGGTGCTGGAAGGGACCTCCAAAGCTCAGCCAGTCCAACCCCTTTGCCAGAGCAGCATCACCGAGAGCAGATCACACAGGAACACATCCAGGTGAGTTTGGAATATCTCCGGAGAGGGAGACTCCACAACCCCTCTGGGCAGCCTGTTCCACTCTTCTGTCATCCTCAAAGGGAAAAAAAAATCCTCATGTTTAAATGAAACTTCCTATGCCTCAGATTCCACCCATTGCCCCTTGGCCTGTCATTGGGCATCACCCAGCAGAGCCTGGCTCCAGCCTCCTGCCACTCACCTTTATATATTTATAAACACTGATGAGGTCACCTCTCAGTTTCCTCCAATTGGAGGCATTCAACCATCAACCCAACGCTACTATGGCCATTAAACCATGTCCCAAAGTGCCATGGTCACACCTCCAGGGATGGTGACTCCAGCACCTCCCTGGGCAGCTTCCTGCAGTAGCTATCTCCTTGGGGGATGTTTTGGTAGGTGCTGGTGCAAAGCCCACACATAAATCAGCACAAGTTAATGCCAAAGCACCTCTAGCTTGCAGATTTCAGCCCAGTAGAGTTAAGCATTTGAAAGCTGCATCTGCCCCCTCGTTTGCTGTGAACCCTCCACCCCATAGGTACCTACACTCTACTGAAAGTGCTCCATGCAGGTTGGTTTGTCTAACACAAATCTGAAAAGCCATGAAATAAAGAGTTATTTGTTTGCTTGGGTGTTCAAAGGTGTGGTAGGTCTTTTTTTCATCCTGCATTCTTGCAGGAGGCTTATTACTACAGGTGGCTGAGGTATTGTACAAGCCTAGCATCAGAGAATACAGAATCATAGAATGGTTTAGATTGGAAGGGACCTCAAAACTCAGCCAGTTCCAACCCCCCTGGGCCATAGGCAGGGACACCTCCCACTAGAACAGGTCGCTCAAGGCCTCACCCAACCTGGCCTCGAACACCCCCAGGGAGGGAGCAGCCACAACCTCCCTGGGCAATCTGTACCAGTGTCTCACCACCCTCACTAGATAGATATTCTAACAATGTTTAACCAGTACACCCTTCATTAAGTACAATCAGCTTGAGACTGGTAGCAATTGCACTGAGTAGAGGAAATTGTGACACTTAACATTTGTTTACCCACCTGAGGGGTGGGTGTCAGGTCCCCAGTGACAGGACAAGAGGCAATGGGCACAAACTTGAACACAGGAAGTTCCATCTGCACACAAGAAGGAACTTTGTTCCTTTGAGGGTGGCAGGGCACTGGAACAGGCT
Source organism: Psilopogon haemacephalus (assembly GCA_013396835.1). NCBI lineage: Eukaryota > Metazoa > Chordata > Aves > Piciformes > Megalaimidae > Psilopogon > Psilopogon haemacephalus. The sequence goes on along the minus strand of VWZI01016948.1, from coordinate 399,457 downwards.
GCCCAGAGAGGTTCTGAAGTCTCAGTCTGGAGACTTTCAAGGCCCACCTGGACGTGTTCCTGCGTGACCTGCTTTAGGTGATCCTGCTTTGGCAGGGGGTTTGGACTCTTAGGAGGTCCCTTCCCACCCCTACCACTTTGTGATTCCCCCACCTGCATCACACAAGATTTGTGCAACAGACACAGCTCAGATCTATTAAAGCCTAAAAGAAATTTAAAATAAAAAGAAGGCTGAGGCTGAAGCTTGGAAGTCTGGGCTGAGCCTTTTTAAGTTCTACATTTTCTCTTGTAAAGCTCTGCCAAAAGTTTCTGAAAAGGCCAGAAAGCAGGTTGGGCAGGATGCTTCTGCCAGCTTCTGCTATCAGCAATGGGAGCTTTTCCCAATGGTGTCAATGCAAACATGGTCCTCCCCTAACCTAGAAGAATCTGTAGCCACTAAAGAAATGACCCCAGCAGACAGTGTGCGTGAGTGGGAGCCCCTGAATTCACTTCACTGCTTAGCAGAACATTATCTTCAGTGAGCAGGAGGTAACATGACATGAACCCAGCATGCTGCTTCCCAAGGGAAAATCACTGCCAGCCTGGCGTGACAACCTGAGGAGATGAGCACAGGGACACAGCAGTCTGCACAATGTAACCACTGATCCAGAGCCTGTTTTAACCACTGTGCTTAGGGACAGGTCTATTTAAACAGCTATTCAACTACCTGCAGTGTAACTGAACTCCATCTGGAGCTGTTTGGCCTGGAGAAGGGAAGACTGAAGAGGTGATCTTGAGCAGTGTTTACAAATACCTGGAGGGTGTGTGCCCAGAGGAAGGTGCCAGTCTCCTTTCAGTGGTGTCCTGTGATAGCATATGGGGCAATGGATACAAACTAGAACACAGGAAGCTCCACCTCAACATGAGGAAAAACTTCTTTGCAGGGAGAGTGCTGGAGCCCTGGAGCAGGCTGCCCAGAGAGAGAGGTTGTGGAGTCTCCTGGATACGTTCAAGCCCCACCTGATGTGTCCCTATGTGATCCTGCTTTAGCAGAGGGGTTGTACTCGGTGATCTCTAGAGATCACTTCCACCCTTTACCATTCTCTGGTTGATGTTTAAAGCAATCTCTTGTCCTGTGTTGTAGCTCAGGGTGAGCTTCCCCCTTCCTCCTTCCAATCACTCCTCTCAGCAAAAGCAAACAGAGTTTTACATATTTGCAACTGCAGTCCCTTATCAATAGGCGTTAAAAGTAAAAGACAACTTTGGTTAAATATTAAACCCTTCCCTCTCTCTCTGCCAAGGTGAAAGATTTGTCATGCACATCATCAAGGCTCCCAGAAGACACACCAGGAAAAACAGAAAGCCCTCACATCGGTCTGGTTCACCACCCTAAGTTAGCAGGTTCTGGGGATGACTTTCCCACAGGGAAGGCAGAAAATGCACCTCCAAAAACACACAAATCAGCTGTACAGAGAGAAGAGAGGCAGGCACCTGCCCTCCCTCTTACTCTTGGTGTCTCTTTACATTTATTTAGCAACAGTTTCTTATTTCTGCCCTAAAAACTGCTGTGGCAAGTCAGAGCATCTCAGCAGCAGCAGCAGCAGTCCCTGATGTGTAGGAAGGAGGTATGGGCACAACTGGCAAGACAGGGATTGCTCATGGGGAGGATTCTATCTGAGCCACTGATGAGTAAATTGCCAGTGAGAGACTGGCATCAATCTCTCTGCAGGTTAAATGTGTTTGTCTGTAACTGTTCTCCCTGCTTATTTTTCCATTCTCTCCCACTCCCTCCTTTTAAGCAAACACAGAGTTAGCAATTCACTGTTCGGATGTAGCAATCAGTCAAACCTCATGAAGATCTCTCAGCTCTGGTTTTAACGATAGGTCCTTCCTTAGAGGTTTTTCTCACGGCTCATTATTGTACACAGCAAGTACTGGCTTCAGCTTTGGGCCCTTCACTACAAGGTCATTTAAATGTGGTGCTTGGGGATATGGTTTAGGGGTGAACTTTGTAGAGTAGGGTTATTGGTTGGACTTGGTCATCCTGAGGGGCTTAGCCAACCTGAGTGTTTCTGTGATTCTGAAATTACAGCCTTGGTCCACCTTCGTGTCTAGAAATAAAGCCAGTAAAGCACCACCACACCTCAAAAGGACCTAAGTAAACCTTTGCAGAGCTCTCTATTCTCTCCTTCCCTTCCTTTACTCTCACAGGCTGCATTTCTGGAGAATGAAATAAGCAGGTGTCGAGACTACAGCAATCCCTCCAAGTACAAATGGAGAGAGCACATCCAACCTGGTATTTATGCTAATTCTGAAATACCTCACAGCCCCAGGATATGCCAAGGCAGATGAAAGGAGGAATATTTCTTCTGAGCTACTGAGAATAGCATTACTGCAGTTACCACTCTGCTATGTTAAGGCTTTATTAATGTATGGCAGGGAGAAAGCTGTTATTTGGATTAAAAGGCCACCTTGCAGCTGGAGTTTGTTGCTGCTTATCATTTGGGGCACAAAAAAAGGTGGTTCAAACCCATGTTAATTCTAAAGAGCTTTATGAGGGGTAGCAGATGCTGCCCTCGTGCTCAGCATTTTCAGCCCTAGTAGCTTGCAGCAAATTGTGTTTTTCTTGCTTACACTTAACTCCCTGTAAGGTAGGTACTTGGTCAGCCCTACTTAGGCTCCCGTGGCTGATGATAGGAACCTGCTGATGTCATTCCTCCTGCCTGGTTTAGACAGTTGTCTTAAAGGGGAATGAATCTTCCTCTGGAAGATTTTGGCATAGATTCATAGAATGGCTTGGATTGGAAGGGACCTTAAAGATCATCTACTTTCAACCCCCCCCATCCTAAAGGCAGGGAAACCTTCCATTAAACCAGATTGTTCATGGCCTCATCCAACCTGGCCTCGAACACCTCCAGTGAGGGGGCACCCACAGCTTCCTTGGACAACCTGTTCCAGTGTCTCACCACCTTCATTTGAAAGAGTTTCTTCCACTATCCAGTGTAATTTTACCCTCTTTCAGCCTCAGTCCCCTCCCTCTCATCCTATTACTACAAGCCTTTCTAAAATCTCCCTCCCCAGGTTTCTTGTACTGTAAGGCTGCTCTAAGGTCTTCCTGGAGCCTTCAGCCACAAGCCTGTCCCCATAGGGGAGGTGCTCCAGCTCCCTGATCATCTTCATGGCCCTCCTCTGGACACAGCTCCAACAGTCTGAGGTTCTCTATTTACTTTTTGATTACTTGAAAGGGGGTTTTAGGCATTGGAGGTGCACTGAATAGGTGAAGATGAGAAAAGGCTGAGTCATAGACCCAGAATAAGGCTGGGCATAATTGAGGAGTGGGCAAGGAAATGACAAGGAAGAGAACAACTGACCAAAGAAATGGCAGTGAGGTGATGGGCAGCTGAGTAAACACTGCAACAACAGAGGGAGCACTGAAGAGTAATGAGTGAGAATGCAGAAAGTGTGGTGGAGCAAGGAAACAAAGACAGAGATAAAAGCCTGGCCAAAAATAGCATCTCCTTAGCCAATCAACAAAAGCTGCTTCATGGGGGGCACCAGACTGATGGGTAGGGAAGATGCCAAGCCAGCACTAAAATATCAAAGCCCAAGGGGAATGAAGGTAAAAGACAGAAGGAAAGGTGGCCATAAAGTCCTGCAGTGGCTGCCAGGCTGAAAGGACCATCCCAGTGTATTTGCTGTGTGATTTTGATGCTTTCCAGTTTGGGATTCAAAACTCTCAGCAAATGCAAAGTTGCTGAGATCTCACCTGAAATGTTGTGTCCAGCTAGGGGACCCCCAACACGAAAGAGAGACATGGACCTGCTGGAGCAGGGCCAGGGGAGGGCCACCAAGATGCTCAGAGGGCTGAAGAACCTCTACTTTGAAGCCAGGCTGAGAGAATTGGGGCTGCTTAGCTTGAAGAAGAGAGAGAACTTAGAGCTGCATTTTAATATCTGACCTACAGGCAGGCTGGAGAGAGACTGTTTAGAAGGGTTTGGAATGATAGGACTAGGGGCAGCAGTTTGAAAGTGGAGCAGGTGAGATGTAAGTTGGATGTCAGGAGGAAGTTCTGCACAGTGAGGGTGGGGAAATATTGGAACAGGCTGCCCAGGGATGTGGTTGAGGCCTCATGCCTGAGGCCATTCAAGATCAGACTTGATGTGGCCCTGAATGACCTGATGTACTTGGAGGTGTCCCTGCTCACTGCAGGAAGATGGATAAGATGACTTGTGAGGGTCCCTTCCAACTTGATGCACTCTATGAATACAGCAAGAGAAATTTCTTCACCCCTTTCTCTCTCTGCAACCCTTCTGCAGTTTGTGACCTGTACCGGTGAGGCTGCAGGCATTCATCCAGGCTCAGCCCACCCCAGCAAGTCTCAAGTAGATTTCCACCCCAAAATTCCAATTTATTTATTACTAAAGATGGGATCCACAGCCTCTTCATCACAGGGCAAAATGCCAGGGGTTAAAGCATGAGCTCAGCCCAACCTCCCTGCCAAGCATCCTTCCTTACTCACAGGTCATTTAAAGCTGCTTCAACAAAACTTCTGTGGCCTCACCAGGAGTCAGAGGGGCAGCTCAGCTGCAGTGATGCTGTGCCCCTTTACTTAGCCATTAAATGGAGCTTCTGCCCCTACTTATCATGACTTCAAAGGAGGCACTGAGTCATAGACACCAAGTTGGGATTAAGTGTGGATCTGTTAGAGGGCAGGAGAGCTCTCTGCAGAGGGACCAGGACAGGCTGGACAGATGGGCACAGGCCAATGCCAGGAGTTTTAACAAACCCAAGTGCCAGGTTCTGCACTTTGGCCACAACAACCCCAGGCAGTGCTACAGGCTGGGGACAGAGTGGCTGAAGAGCAGCCAGGCAGAAAGGGACCTGGAGGTGCTGGTTGATAGTAGCTGAATATGAGCCAGCAGTGTGGCCAGGTGGCTAAGAAGGCCAATGGCATCCTGGCATGGATCAGGAATAGTGTGGCCAGCAGGACCAGGGAGACCATTCTGCCCCTGTACACAGCACTGGTTAGGCCACACCTTGAGTCCTGCGTCCAGTTCTGGGCCCATCAGTTTAAGAAAGATGTTGAGGTACTTGAATGTGTCCAGAGAAGGGCAGCAAGGCTGGGGAGGGGGCTGGAGCACAGCCCTGTGAGGAGAGGCTGAGGGAGCTGAGGGTGTGCAGCCTGGAGGAGGCTCAGGAGTGACCTCATTGCTGTCTGCAGCTACCTGAAGGGAGGTTGTAGCCAGGTGGGATTGGTCTTTTCTCCCAGGCACCCAGGGACAGAAGAAAAGGACACAGCCTCAAGCTGCATCAGGACAGGTTCAGGCTGGATGTTACGAAGAAGTTCTTCACAGCAAGAGTGATTGGCATTGGAATGGGCTGCCCGGGGAGGTGGTGGAGTCCCCATCCCTGGAGGTATTTAGAAGGAGGCTGCATGAGGCACTTAGTGCCATGGCTTAGTTCATCAGAAGGGTTAGGTGCTAGGTTGGACTGGATGATCCTAGAGGTCTTTTCCAACCTGGTTAATTCTGTGATAGAAAAGCTTCTGCCATTGGCTTTTGCAGTTCAGGGACTGTGATGCACAGGGGGCAGTCTGCTGTTGGTAAACTGACTGCAAAGGCTATGTCCCCGTGGCAAGACTTGCAGAAAGGGTCTACAGATCAGAAAATTTGCCAACCATTGATCTAAGCCTGCTCTGCAACCCTCCCTGGGATCTGATGTAGTGCTTCACCACCCTGGCTATCGGAAAGCTTTCTTCCAAACGTCTGCCTTCAGCCTCCCCAGCTGACTCACACTCAGGCTGCACTGCAGAGGGAGGGGAGGTTAATTCCCCCTTCTCTCAAGCAGCGTTTCACAGATCAGATGCAATGATTAATGCTTCCAAATTACACCAGCATCCCTGGGCACAAATGTCAATATTGCCTCCCCTACAAGGAGAAAACTATACTAAATTTAACTACAGCAGTTAGGAGCCAATCTCTCTGGATAGGGAAGACTTCCAAAAAATTTTGCTCTTCCTCTTTGGGGTTTTTTTGCCCTTCTCTTTGCTAATTCTTTTTTCTCGTCCTACCTTATGTTTTTTTTCTACTAGGCTTTGTTCACTGAGCAGTTAGGAGCCAATCTCTCTGGATGGGGAAGACTTCCAAAACATTTTGCTCTTCCTCTTTGGTTTTTTTTTCATCCTTCTCTTTGCTAATTCTTTTTCTCATCCTGCGTTATGTTTTTTTCTACTAGGCTGTATTCACTGAGCCTCTGAGAAGCTGCTGACCATTGGTGAGTACAATAACAGTATCACAAGTAAGAAAAAGGTTGAAGTGCAGAAGCAGGCAGTGCTTGGTACTTTGGAACCCAGAGCCACTCTCTTGGATAAATCTGTTTCAAACAGCTTTTTTCTTTTTTTTTTTTTTTTTTTTTTTTTTTTTTGTCACTTTCCTCTCATTTTAAAGCTATTTCCCAGTTCCTCTACCAGTCTTTTCTCATTCAGCCTCACTGGCATAGGTATGACATGTCCATGTGCAAGGGGAATGTCAGTGTGCATTTACAGTCTGTCATGTAGTCTTAAATCATTTATAGAGTAGGTAGGTATTTAATGCACTGCTAACTCAGATTTAGATCCCTTTTTTATGATGAAGAAAATCACTAACGACTGCCAGCTAATAGCCAGTTCTGACTTGACTGCTGAATGTAATTTTTAAGATTCAACCCCAAAACTTGATTTTTTTTTTTTCCAGCCAGCTCCAAAGGGGTACAACAAAAGATCTCCATGTTTACAGAGGCTGACTCACTTAAGACTGCTTTTAAATCATTAAAAATAATACACAGAAGTTAAATACAAAGTAGCAAGGGCAGTTCTGTAAAAGTTATCAAAAGTCCAATGTTGGAATACATAGTTAATATTCACCTCTTTGAAGGTATTTTTGCAGTTGTTGTCAATACATTTTACTATTTGCCAGGTCCATTAGCCAAGACAAAAGGTTTCCTATCTTACCTCTCTACTTCAGCAATCTTTGTTCCCACATGGCTGATTTGGAGGTGATGCTACCTGGGCAATTTAGGCCACAATGCAGCAACAGCATAACCTTCAAAACATTAAGAATTTCCTGTTTAATGTCTAAGGTGCTCCTGTGAAGAGCAATCCAGATGACTCTGCTCTTCACCAATTACATTCTTACCCTCTCTGTGGCTCCATGAATCTGGAGCTACCTGTAAAAACTACCTCAACCTCAGGAGAAGGGAGTTGAGCTCTCTCTTCTCCCACTTTCCAACATCAAACCTGCCACCACAGGGCACTCCTGTGCAGGCAACAGCCACATCAAATTCAATCCTGGTCCCCAGCTAACTCACTGGGCAACAGGGCTAACTGCTAAGCTATCAAATAGGAGGTTTGGGGTTGCTTTTTCTTTTTTTGTTTACCCTTAGAAATGACAATCACTGCTGTGATTTCCTTTGAACTCCATGCTGCAAGACTGCATTTAGAGAACACAGAATCAGAACACAGATTATCACAGAGTCACAGAACGTCAGCAGCTGGAAGGGACCTCCAAAGCTCATCCACTCCAACCCCCTTGCCAGAGCAGGATCACCTACAGCAGATCACACAGGAACACATCCAGGTGAGTTTTGGATATCCCCAGAGAGGGAAACTCCACAACCCCTCTGGGCAGCCTGTTCCAGTGTTCTGTCACCCTCACAGGGAAAAAATTCCTCCTTGTGTTTAAATGAAACTTCCTGTGCCTCAGCTTCCACTCGGTGCCCCTTGTCCTGTCATTGGGCATCACCCAGCAGAGCCTGGCTCCAGCCTCCTAGCATTCACCTTTACATATTTATAAACGTTGCTGAGGTCACCTTTCACTCTCCTCTTCTTCAAGCAGCACAGCCCCAGCTCCCTCAGGCTCTCCTCACAACAGAGATCTTCCATTCCCTTCAGCATCTTTGTCGCTCTGTGCTGGACTCTCTCAAGCAGTTCTATGTCACTCTTGAACTGGAGGCACCCATAACTGGACACAGTACTCCAGAGGTGTCCTCACCAGGGCAGAGTAGAGGGGCAGGAGAACCTCTCTCAGCCATACTTTTCAGAGTGGGATACTCTACAGACTCAGTCTGCAGATGCCCACTGTGCACTCAGGCAAGGAAGCAGTGTATGCATGCTGCAGGCAGCAAGCAAAGCTTGCCACACCAGTGAGCACAGGGCTGAGGGTGGCAGATCCTTGTTCTACATAGGAGCATTTTCATTTTACATAATTTCACAGTTGAGGTGCTTGAGCAAAATACAAGTGACAGACAGAACCTAGACAGGAGTCTCTACAGATCAATGCATTTCTGAATGCAAGGTCACTTTCTCACACGTTGAAGGCCTTTACTTCTGTTCTTTGTCCTCCTTTAAGCAGCTCACCCTCGAAGGTTTCAGGGGGAGGCTGCACAACAGCAACAGCTGAGTGGACCTTCAACACTAATTCCCAGAATCAAACAACTGGTTGGGAAAGACCTTTATGATCATTAAGTCCAACCATTCTCTTAACTCTGCCAAGGCTGCTGCTAAATCATAGCCCTCAGCACCACATCTCTGCCTCTCTTAAAAATCCTCCAGGGATGGGGATTCAACCACCTCTCTGAGGAACCTGTTCCAGTCTTTGAGAACCCTCCCAGTGAAGAAGCTTCCTTCTGATATCCAACCTGGCACAACTTGAGGCCATTCTCTCCTACTGATTCCTCTAACTTGCACACACATCCATACAGGGACCAAGGAAGCAGCACCCTTTGTCCAGCTGCTTGAAATACAGAAAGGGCAGAGAAAATTAAACACATGAATGGTCTCAAGAGCTAAGGGAAGCAGAACTTTGCTATGTCCACCTTTGGTTCCCAGTGCTTAGGCTAATCCTGGTTTTCAAAGCTCTCTGTGAAGACGGAATGCCAGATTTATCCCAGGTTTTTCTTTCTGCAACTCTAAAAAGATGCAATTGGCAGTTGCTAGGCAGCAGTCACAATACTACAATAACTTGCATTCAGGAATAAGGTGAAGCAAAACCACAAAAGAAACTGTGACAAGAATCACTCTGAAAAGAACAGCCTATAGTAAAAAAAAAAACCAAAAACAAACAGAAGTTGTGGTGATTCATGTAGAAACACCTGTAAAGCATTATCAAATACAGTAGCTGGAGTTTCAGGCCTTTCAGTGCCTTAGTTACCAGTGCAGCCTGATAAATTTTCAGGGAGCAGACTGTTTTGGATGGAGGGATGCAGATGCACACCTCTGGGTGAACAGATCGTACCTGAGCACAAAAAAATAGCAATTGTTTTTCAGGTCTGGATCCCAAAATAATAAATTACACAGATTCACAGAATGGTAAGAGTTAGAAGGGACCTCAAAGATCATCCAGTTCCAAGCCCCCTGCCATGGACAGCAACACCTTGCACTAGATCAGAGCCACACCCAGCCTGGTCTTAAGAACTTCCAGGGATGAGGTATCCACCACCTCCCTGGGTAACCTGTTCCAGTGTCTCACCACCCTCATAGCTAAAGAATTTCTTCCTAACATTCAATTTACCCACTTCTACTTTTGCTCCATTCCCCCCATTACAAAATATAATATGCCAGAACGAGCAGCACATCAGTAAAGGCATGATTTTTAACTTGACCATCATTACACCCCCAAGCAGAAAGAATTTGGAACAGCAGAGCCTCCTCACCTCCACTCCTGGAAGTAGTTCATCACTGCAGAAGCCTCACTTAATACTCTAAAGAACTTCACAAGCACTGGACAAATTGGTCCTTTCCCTGAAGTCTTCCCAGGGCAGATGAGCCTTTCCTATCAAAATGCTTAGGTCAGCCAGTGCTGAGTATGCTGTAGCAGGAGAAGGACAAAGGAGGCTCTCCACCTTTTTTTTCCAGAAAGAATAACTAAACCTGCTCAGTTTCACTTTCAGGACACAGTTATGCCAATCAAAGCCTAAGCTGTGTATCCATGTGCTGTTGTGCATCTTCGGGGAAAGAAATAAAACACCACAACTATAAATAGAATAATAGAATCAGTCAGGGTTGGAAGGGACCACAAGGATCATCCAGTTCCAAGCATCCTGCCATGGGCAGAGACACCTCACACTAGATCAAGCTGGCCACAGCCTCATCCAGCCTGGCCTTAAACTCCTCCAGGGATGAGGCTTCCACCACCTCCCTGGGCAACCCATTTCAGGCTCTCACCACCCTTCATGGTGAAGAACTTCTTCCTACCATCCAGTCTGAATCTCCCCATTTCCAGCTTTGTTCCGTTCCCCACAGTCCTATCACTACCTGACATCCTAAAAAGTCCCTCCCCAGCTTTCTTGTAGGCCCACTTCAGATGCTGAAAGGTACTAGAGTGTTCCAGAGTTACTACAGATGGTGACATTTTCCAGCATCACACTACTCTAAGCTGAGTGGGTTTTATTTCCCCCTGATTCCCATGAAACACATTTGGCCTGGGTCTGTTTGGCCCAGCTTTCTCCATATCAACTATGAGGTACTCTCTGCTCTAAGTACTAGACTGAAGCACTTTGGACAGAGATTAGAATTTCCCCACCAGCAGCTCTCAGAAGTGTCCTGTGGCATTTCATGTCAAAGCCACACTTCTTCCTGATCATGCCCTTGCAGCCTACACACCCACTGACAGCAAAGCCATTGCTAGGTTTGCCGTGTTAAAAAGGCTCTGTCTTCTGGAAGGGCACTGGGGGGACCCACACCAAAGGAGCTGCCTTAAACATAATCCTCCAGTGGTGAGCAGCTCCTTAGCATCCCTTCCTCTATGTAGTAAAGCCTTTTTCAACCTCTGAGCAAAATGCATCCCTGACACCAGTGCTTTTAGTGTCCTAACTAGCTTTGGTTCCCACCCCACTAAGCTCTTACTTCTACCAGCTTTGCCTCAGAGAGCCAAAAAAGAGAGACCTCCTGTTTCCTAAGGCAGCAAATGCACACAAGTGCTGGCAGGCAGATGCTAGCAGACATTGCTGCCGCCAGTCTGGGACTCATATGTCCCAAGGCCTGCATCAGTGACGTGCTGAAGGTCAGCCAGCCAGCATGGGGTGGTGGTAGGACCAGAATTCAGAGCTCCTGTCTCATCCCTCTACATTTATACTATCCTCCCCAGTGAGCAGACTGCAGTTTATCAGACCTCCTTTGGGACAGCACGACTGCAGGTCTGCAGAATTGTTCCTGGCAGGGCAGCAAACTGAAAAATCCTCCCTTCTCAGGTACTGTTACAATCACCTTCCTGACAGGAACCAGATTTCATCTGCACAGCCACGTTCTGAAGCTGCTCTCTTCATGCTCAAAGGGATGAAGAGTATGCTTTAGCCTCACAAATCAATCAATTCCTGAGGGAGGGATTCAGGATTTACTAGGGAGCTGTCAAGCCAGAAATCTGTAAAGACAGAGAATTGCTTTTAAAAAAAGAAAGAAAAAAAAAAAAAAACAAAACCAAAAACCCAACAAGTAAAAACTTGCCCTCGAGCAGTGTCCTGACTGAGAAGAAAGCTGCTGGCACTCTCCTAAAGCAAGCTCCTTCTCACAAAGGCAGAACCCCTTGGCAAAGCCTGCCAGGGGACTTCCCATGACTTTGCCAGGTGGACTGGGCACCAACAGAGACCTCGCACACAGCCCACTGGTGACTTCAGAACGCAGCCAGGGGAACTTGGCAGTGCTAACTGAAGTGAAAGCTCCCCTCCCAGAGCTCTCCAAACACCACCTTTCCCAGGGACCACTCACTCAAGCACCTGCGTGCACCTGTGAACAGAGCAAACATCTCCTTCCCAGCAGCTGAACCCTGAAGGATGAAGCTTTGGGTCTGAGAGCCGCAGGTCTGAGGTTGCAACAGGAAAGGCAAGGCTGCCCCTCCTGCCTGCGGTTTGCAAGGCTAACCCTTCAGACAGATTTATCCTCTTGCTCTTCTGCATTTCCTAGCTGATTGCAAAGGCGATTTGTACTTTATTTTATTTTATTTCCTTCCAGCACTCACAGCAATTAGAAGGCTGCTACAGGAAATTATGAAAGAATAAACCTGGCTCGACCCCCTTTCAGTAGCTGTGCGCCACTCAGGACTGCCAACAGGTTTGTACTTAAAAGTAAATTAATAAAATAATAATAACACCACATTCTTCTGCCCCACCCTACTCATTGTGGGGAAAGTCTTGTTTTTCTCCACCGGTTTACAGACTCTCCAAGACTGAATAGTTTTATATATCCCTGAAGAGAGGTGGGCGCTGCCGGCACATCCAAGCTCAGTTAAGTGGAGTTACTGCTGCATTAGAATGCGCTAAGCGCAGCCAGGAGATTCTAAGAAAATCAATTACAACAAAAGGTTTAGCCTCCAGGCAAAGGTCTCCGAATTAGCAGTTGCTGTGCTGAATGCCAAGCGGGGCGACAGGAAGTAGGGCATCCCTGTGGAAGGGGGGACCCAGCACCTGCCCGCCTGCAAAGGGAGGTAGTACAAATGGAAGCACAAAGGAGCCCAAGCATTGCTAACGCGACTTGCTCCGGGGAATTTCACGTGTCTCGCAGCCCATGGAATCACAGAATGCTCTGCGTTGGAAAGGACCTCCACAGCTCATGCGGTCCAACCCCCTCGGCAGTCAGCAGGGGCATCCTCAACTAGGTCAGGTAGCCCAGAGCCCTGTCCAGCCTCACCTTGAATACCTCCAGAGATGGGACCTCAACAACCTCCTTGGACAACCTGTGCCAGTGTTCCACTACCCTCATAGTGCAGAACTTGTTCCTAACATCCAATCTATACCTACTCTTCTGTAGTTTGAAACCATTGCTCCTCATCCTATCACTGCAGGCCTTTATGAACAGTCTCTCTCCAGCCTTCTTGGAGCTCCCTTCAGCTACTGGCAGGCTGCTGTTAGGTCTCCCTGGAGCCTTCTATTCTGCAGCCTTAACAACCCCAGCTCCCTCAGCCTGTTCTCGTAGCAGAGGTGCTCCAACCCCCTCAGCATTTCTGTGGCTCTCTGGACCCACTCCAGTAGATCCGTGTCACTCTTGTGTTGGGAACTCCAGAGCTAGATGCAGTACTCCAGGTGAGGTCTCACCAGAGCACAGTGTTAGAATCACCTCACTCAATCCACTGGCCACCCTGCTTTGGATGCAACCCAGCCTGCCATTGGCCTTCTGTGCATTGTGTCGATTTTAAAACCTACTGCCTGCAAAGCAAGGAGAGGAAGCACAGTGCTTCCAAAGTGCAGAAGGGTGCACACCACTGGAGACAACACTGCCCACCAGCCTAAAACAGGGACGGCAGTCTGCCTGGCACCCTGCAAGTTCTCTCTCTGCTGCCAACCTCCTTTTCCATTTCCCTGCCCAGGCTTCTCTTCTAGCTGTCACAGAAGATGCACACGTTCATTCCTCTGCTGTTTTATGTCCACTTAAACATCTCTTCTTCCTGCCGGGGAGAACCCGGAGTGAAAGCTGGATATCCTGTCCCCCGCAAAAGCTTGCCAGTTCCCACCAAACGGGAGCAAAGCCCTTCACCAAGGGGCTGCAATAAAGACAAAGCCAGGTCCCTTCACAAAAGAGACTCCTGGAAGGCTGTTTAGTCGTTACACAAACGATTTTGCCGAGTGAAAGGCTTCCAAAAGCCTGGGCAGCTCCACGTGAAGGAGCCGGCAGTGAATTCGTTCGTTCGTGCCAAGAAAAAAAAAACAAACTCTGAGGGATGGTGACGCTTGATGCCCTGCAGAGAGGGATGCAGCCCCAGCAGAAATAAACACCGAAGAGTGTTTTTCCTCCCAGTTTTAACAAAAACACAAGATCCCTTGTACAAACTTGCCTCCCTCGGCAGGAAAGTGAGAAAACAGCTGTAAAAAGTTGAGGGGGAATATGTAAGGGCCGGGACAAGAACTTAAGAGAGGAGCGGTTACAAAGCGGTAGCTGGGATGAGGCGTTGCAAAGTGTCCGCGCCGGGGAGCACCCTTGGCTTATCTGTGCCCGGGTGAGGGGCTCCGAGCGCGCTGCAAATCAGGGACGGGGCCGGAGGGGGCAAGGAACGGAGGGCAGGAGCGGAAGGCGCCGGAGGAGAGGAGGCGAGACCGGCGCCCGAGGGGAGGCGAGATGGGAAACGGCTGGTGCCGGAGGAGCACACGAGATGGGCGCCCGAGGGCAGGCGTGATAGGAAAGGGCTGGCACCTACAGGGAGGCAGGGTAGAAGCGGCAGGTGCCAGAGGAGCACACGAGATGGGCGCCCGAGGGGAGGCGAGATGGGAAAGGGCAGGTGCCGGAGGAGCACACGAGATGGGCGCCCGAGGGCAGGCGTGATGGGAAAGGGCTGGCACCTGTGGGGAGGCAGGGCAGAAGCGGCAGGTGCCAGAGGAGCACACGAGATGGGCGCCCGAGGGGAGGCGAGATGGGAAAGGGCAGGTGCCGGAGGAGCACACGAGATGGGCGCCCGAGGGCAGGCGTGATGGGAAAGGGCTGGCACCTGTGGGGAGGCAGGGCAGAAGCGGCAGGTGCCAGAGGAGCACACGAGATGGGCGCCCGAGGGGAGGCGAGATGGGAAAGGGCAGGTGCCGGAGGAGCACACGAGATGGGCGCCCGAGGGCAGGCGTGATGGGAAAGGGCTGGCACCTGTGGGGAGGCAGGGCAGAAGCGGCAGGTGCCAGAGGAGCACACGAGATGGGCGCCCGAGGGGAGGCGAGATGGGAAAGGGCAGGTGCCGGAGGAGCACACGAGATGGGCGCCCGAGGGCAGGCGTGATGGGAAAGGGCTGGCACCTGTGGGGAGGCAGGGCAGAAGCGGCAGGTGCCAGAGGAGCACATGAGAGGGGCGCCCGAGGGGAGGCGAGATGGGAAAGGGCAGGTGGCGGAGGAGCACGAGATGGGCGCCCGAGGGCAGGCGTGATGGGAAAGGGCTGGCAGCTGTGAGGAGACAGGGTAGAAGCGGCAGGTGCCAGAGGAGCACACGAGATGGGCGCCCGAGGGCAGACGTGATGGGAAAGGGCTGGCAGCTGTGGGGAGGCAAGGCGGAAGCGGCAGGTGCTGGAGGGGCAGATGCTGCGCGCACCTGCGGAGAGGCATCAAAAGGCAAGCGCCTGCGGGGAAGGAAAGTTGGAAGCGCCGTGTGCCTGAGGGCCAGACTGGATGGACGCCTGAACGAAGGCAAGGAGAGACGGGAGCAGGGGGAAGAGGAGGGGAAGAGAAGTGGAAAACGGTAGGTACCCGAGGGGAAAAAAGGTGGGAAAGGGGAAGCGCCTACGGGACAGACACGGTGGGGGGGGGCCGGTGGCGGAGCTCCGCGGTCGCACGCGTCCGCTCGCCCCAGCCCCGTACGCACCTCCTGGAAGAGCTCCAGACTGTAGGTGTTGTCGTCGTCGGCGAAGAAGAGCACCCCGGGCTGCGGGGGCGGCAGGTGCTGGTGCCTTTGGCGCAGCCACGCCAGGCCGGCGTTGCGCTGCTCGGTAGCTCGGGGCAGCCCCGGCCGCTTGTAGCGGCGGGGCGTGGGGACGTGCAGGTGGGTGCAGGGCAGGCCGGCGGCCGCCACGAAGCGGCTCACCAGGTCGCTGCGCGCCGCCGCGTCCTCCACCAGGATCCAGTGGAGCTGCGCCACCTGCCGGAAGGTGTTGGCCAGGCGGGTGAGCTCGGCCTTCTGCACCGGGCGGCTGTAGGTGGGCGTGATGGCATAGATGGTGGGCAGCGCCGCCTCGGCCCCCCGCCGCTCGGGGGGCAAACGCCCCGCCGCCGGACGGGACCCTCCGCTGCTGCCGCCGCCGCCGCGGGGGGCCAGGGCGGGTAGCGGCGCCCGGCTGCTGTCGATGTCCAGCACGATGATGACGATGAGCACCCAGGGCAGCAGCAGCAGGAACCGGCTGAAGAGCAGGGACTTCATCCTGCCCCTCAGCGCCGCCCCATGGACGGGCGCCGCGGTGCTCAGCGCATGGCCNGCCCTGCGGCAGCCCGGCGGGGCAGGTGCCTGGCCCCGCTGCCGCCGCGTCTCTACTCCGTCAGCTGCAGCCCTTCCTCCTCCTTCACCCTCATCGCCGGGCTGGGGACCGCCGCGCCGTCGCGGCTGAGGCTCGGCGTGAGGGGCTCTAGGGAGACGCTGCTTCTCCTCCGCTTCCCCGGGCGGCTCTGGCGGTGTACGGAGGCGGGGAGGGGAAGGCGAGCGAGGAGGCGGGGGGGGGGGGGCCCCCCGGGGGG
>VWZI01016948.1:370036-383249 GCA_013396835.1 Psilopogon haemacephalus | reverse complement strand
CGGGCGGCGGGCTCCGGGCTCTGGCGCTCAGTGCGCTGGGGGTGCCGGGCCGTGCCGGGGCCGGGTGGCGGTCAGGTTGCTTTCCCTGGGGTAGCAGCAGCCTCCGCCCGACGGGCCGGGCTGGGCTCGGGAGGTAGGGAGGCACTCGTACCCGTCGTAGCGGCGGGCTGTCGCTCGCTTCTGGTTTTGTTGTTTTGGAGGTTTTAAACGGAGGAATGTTTTTGGTTTTGTTGGTTTGGGTTTGGTTTTTTGTTTTGTTTTGGTGTTGTTGGTTGGTTGTTTTTTTTTTTTTGGGGGGGGGGGGGGGGGGTTTGAGCACTGCAGAAGTAAGAAGTTGTAAATAAGGAGGTCGTTCTGTGCACTTCCCCTGTTTTTTCTCCGTGCCCGTCAGTAGCTGTCGCTCTCCCGCCCCCTGTCCCCGCCCCAGGACGAAGGCAGGGGGCCCGTGGTGTGGATCCCCTGTCCCTCTGCTTTGCCTTCCTCGCCTTCTCCTGCCGCTTCCCTGTAGATCAGACGGACTCGAGAGCTCCTTCCTAACAAGCGTTTGTACGCGAGAATTTCGCAATGATGCACCTGCCTTTATCTGGAGAAAAAGGCATCCATCAGGTGCCGTGACACACACCCGAAATGCACAACCTCAGACCTCCTACGAGCCCTTTCCTACCGGGCAACTTCCCCATGCGGTTTTCAACGCGCCCTGCTGTCAAAACTTAAACACTTACACCTTGAATTCTGCTTTTAAAACTCAAAAGTCGCGTTTAAAAAAAAAAAAAAAACCAAAACCGCGGAGGCACAGCATTAGGATTCACAAATTACTGAATTCTTCCCAATCCTCTGGTTGAAAACATTTACCCCTGTGTAGATCGCTACGCGAGGGGCTGAGATCCGAAGCTGAGTGATTCATAGAATAGTTTAGTTTGGAAGAGACCTCAAAGATCATCCAGCTCCAACCCCCCGCCACTGGCAGGGACACCTCCCTGATTCAGTCTCTGATAGGCTGACTTTTTTTAGTAGGAACTGGTTAAAGCGATCAGTCAGGTTTTCACGGCAGCGTACCCGGTGCTTTCCTTTCTGTTCTCCGTGCCTGGTTCCCATTTGCATGTGTATAACCGCTGCAGATAAGGCGGGCACTGTGCCTGTCTATCGTTCATATCTATCTGCAATCAATCCGTTAGTCAAAAGGACGTCTTCTCCCAGAGGGCTCCACCAACAGAAAGGACGTTCAAGCGATGTAACCTCAGCCGAGATCCATGTGGAAGTGTGGGTGACACATGGCCAGGCGCCCAAACCCTCGAACCGAGGCAACATTTGTGTAGCTGCGAGCCTGATCCCGGGCAGCCTGCTTAGTGCAGGAGTTGGGGAGGGTTGCGGCGTGATTAATGCAATAACGTGGAGGAATGCAGGCAGCATAAATGGTTCCATACATCAAGAGCACCTCGGACACGAAATTACAGCCGCCCGTTTTGTGCTGAGGCGGTTTATCTAGAGGACAATCATCTAAACGCCGTCTCTGCCCGATGAGTGAACGTATCATTGTTTTCCCATTTACAGTACAATCCTATTTGCAGAGATAATTGCTTCAAATAGTGCAAACAGATGCATCAAAGCCACACACGCTCGGGAGCTGCTGCTTGTTCTTCTTTGGTGTAGTGTCAGTGGCCGTTTGGCAGTAAAGCTAATTTAGAGGCGGTCGCTCCTAGAGGTTGTGTGGTGACCGATGCAGGACTTTGAAAAGCTGCCGAGGCAGGATCTGGAAAACTAAGGATCATAGAATGGTTTAGGCTGGAAGAGACCTTAAAGATCATCCAGTTCCAACCCCCCTGGGCTATAGGCAGGGACACCTCCCACCAGATCAGGTCGCTCAAAACCTCATCCAGCCTGGCCTTGAACACATCCAGGGAGGGAGCAGCCACAACCTCCCTGGGCAACCTGTTCCAGTGTCTCACCACCCTCACTGTGAAGAATTTCTTCCTAGCATCCTGTTCAAATCGCCCCTCTGCGAATTTGAACTCCTTCCCCCTCGTCCTGTCATTACAAGACCTTGTGAACAGTCCCTCCCCAGCCCTCCTGTAGGCCCCCCTCAGATACTGGTAGGCTGCTATAAGGTCTCCTCGAAGCCTTCTCTTCTCCAGGCTGAAAAGCTCCAACTCCTTCAGCCTGATCCTCATAGCAGAGGTGCTCCAGCCCTCTGATCATCTTTGTGGCCCTCCTCTGGGCTCTCTCCAACAGTTCCATGTCCTTCCTGTGCTGGGGGCTCCAGAACTGCACACAGTACTCCAGGTGGGTAGCGGTTTGAAAGAGACCTCTGAAGATCACCGTGGATGTGTTGAACTGATAGTCTGGACCGCAGAAAACCCATTACCACATTCAAAATTATCATTTTTATCTTGATGTTCTTCTTTGTACTCCAAAATGCCGTCTTTAGTGGGCTTGGGTGTCGTGTTCAGAGCCTGGGCTGAAGAGAATGTTTAATAATTTATAGTTTTAAGATCTTAAGGCAACAACAGTAACAGCCAAATGTAGCTGCAGCACTTTAAGAAGAGGGGCAGACACAAAGGGCACCATGGAGGTATCACAGAGAGCACCAGGGAGGTATCCCAAAGAGCTACTGAGGGTTCTTCCATTTCCTTAATCAAGTTCCTGGTAACTGTGTGGTCCTATACCCTTGCCAACAGAGTATTTACTGCTTCTACTGTGCATGAGGGCTGTAGCTTAATGATATGAGACCTTGGAGTCCCTGGTGGGCAATAAGTTATCCGTGGGACAGCAATGTGCCCTTGGCCACAAGAAGGCAAATGGTCTCCTGCGGGGTATTAAAAAGAGTGTGGCCAGCAGGTTGAAGGAGGTTCTCCTTCTCCACTGCTCTGCCCTGATGAGTCCTCCTCTGGAGTACTGTGCCCAGTTCTGGGTTCCCCAGTTCAAGAAGGACAAGGAGCTACTGGAGAGTTCTGGAGTTCAGTTTTGGGCTTCCTGGTTTAAGAGGGACAGGGATCTGCTTGGGAGAGTCCTAGGGAGAGCTATGAGGATGATGAGGGGACTGGAGCACTGCCTGATGAGGAGAGGCTGAGGGACCTGGGGCTGCTTAGTCTGGAGAAGACTGAGAAGGGATTTAATCAATGTTTATAAATATCTGAGGGATGGAGGTGAGAAGGTGGGGGACAGGCTCTGCTCACTTGCTCCCTGGGACAGGACAAGGAGCAATGGATGGAAGCTGCAGCACAGGAGGTTCCATGTCAATACAAGGGGAAACTTCTTTCCTGTAAGGGTCCCAGAGCACTGGCACAGGCTGCCCAAAGAGGCTGTGGAGCTTCTCTGGAGACTTTCAAGGTCTGTCTGGATGTGTTCCTGTGTGACCTGAGCTAGATTGTCTGGTCCTGCCATGGCAGGGGGGGTGGGATTGGTGATCTCTTTGGGTCCCTTCCAACCCCTAACATCCTGTGATCCTATGAGAGAATCCATCAGAGAGGCACTAAGATGATGAGGGGACTGGAGCACCTACCTTGTGAGGAAAGGATGAGAGAGCTGGGGCTGATTAGCCTGGAGGAGACTGAGTGTAGCAGGGGGACCTCATCAGTAGCTAAAGGGTGAGTTTCAGGAGGATGGAATCAGATTCTTCTTTGTGGTGTCTAGGGGCAGCAGACACAAATTGTAACACAGGAAGTTCTGTGTAAATATAAGGAAAGACTTCCTCAGTTTTAGGGTGGCAGAGCACCTGGAGCAAGCTGCCCAGAGAGGTTGTGGAGCCTCCTTCTCTGGAGTTGTTCAAAACCCACTCGGATATGTTCCTCTGCTATTTACTCTGTCTCAGCAGGGAGATTGGACTAGATGATCTCCAGAGGTCCCTTCCAACCCCCTACCATGTCGTGAACCTGTGATTGTGTGAAATGGCAATAGCTACATTTTCACCTCGGAGAGGTTCCAACATGTTTTCACATGCCCCTGAACAGATTTGAGAGGTCAAGAGTCAGACGCATCAGGCACGGCATCAAATAATGCAACAGCATTTTCTGTTAGCTTTGCCTCCAGATTATCTTGGATGGAAAGCCAGAAGGTAATGAAAGGCAATACATAAAGCTGAGTGTTCTTTATTAAACCCTTGCTTCCTGAATAAGCAAAGCAAAATGTTCTTCCTTCCAAAAACTAGAAGACCCCGAGTCAAACCACCACTCCATTTGTAGGGGCAAGCTGTCTGCAGAGAGAGATGCTATTTTTTTTTTTCCCCCCCCTTTCCTGCCCAGCACCTTAGCACTGCTTGCTATAAGAATTGTCACATTCGATTTGAGGCCTCAGGTGCAACTCTGAAACAAAGGAGGGGTTTCTAACTTGTGATGGATGGTACCAATCACTGTGTGACTCAGGCTGTTCCTATGGTTTCACACACGCTGTGCAGCAGAGTGCATATTCTGGGCCCTATCAGAGCGTGTGGGCAGGCATTTCTCTTCAGGATCTGCTCCAAAAATGGTTTGTTTGCTGTAGTTTATGGCTCGGCTCATCTATTATGGTATTGCTGATTGCTACCCCCTGTTCTCCAAAGGTTTTTGTCAGAGATGTGTCAGGACTTGACATCAAATTTTTCATTGTTTTTATTTTTTGTTGGTGTTTTGGGGTTTTCTTTTTTTCCCCCCTCCCTAAAATCACAACCCAACCTACCTCTCCTCCAGTTTCTCAGGGCTCTTACCAGCAGAGGATGCCTGGCTGTGGCAGGAGCGTGCTTGACACGGTGCTGGGAGGCAGTGTGTATGTGCCAGCGTATGCACAGGCATACAAAAGGAATCTCATCCCTGGGAGCCTTCTTGCCAGGCCCACAGAAGCTTCTTTTTTTTTTTTTTTTTTTAATCCTTTTCAAGTCAGTGCACGCTGCAGCCTCTTGGTTGTGACTCTAGCCAGCAGTTTTGTGTCCTGCTTGCTTGCTTCTTTGCTGGCTTCGTTTTTTCCAGTATCTGTGGAAAAGGATGGGCATGGCAGGGGAGTTGTTACAGCTTTGTCCTGGATGTGTTGCTCCACTTTCTCTAAAACAATTCGGTTCTTTTTCTCTCTCTCTCACCACTTGAGGTCACATCAGGTCTAGAGGCTTCTGCTGCCCACCCACTCAACCTCTCAGCTGGACATGCCTAGGGACAGGGGGGCAAATAAGCTGGCCAAACATTTTGCTTCCTCCATTTGTGGGAGTACAGAGAAAGGAATGAAGCTGGTGAGAGGTTTGGAGAGCAGGTCTTATGAGGAGAGGCTGAAGGAGCTGGCATTGTTTAGCCTGAACAAGAGACCTCATTGCTCTCCACAGCTACCTGAAAGGAGGCTGCAGTGGTGCTGGTGTTGGCCTCTTCTCCCAAGTGACTAACAACAGGACAAGAAGTAACAGCCTCAAGCTGCAGCAGGAAAGATTTAGATTGGATATTAGGAAACATTTCTTTGCTGCAAGAGTGGTCAGGCATTGTAAGAGGCTGTCCAGGGAGGTGGTGGAGTCACCATCCCTGGAGGTGTTCAAGACATGTAGATGTGGCCCTTGGTCTAGTGCTTGTGGAGGTGTTGGGTGGGAGGCTGGACCTGATGATGATCTTGGAGGTCTTTTCCAACCTTAATGATGCTATGATTGCCTGATCTGAATTTCCCCTTGGGTTCTGAAGGCCAGGATTTGCTTTAGCTGGGTACAAACATTCACAGGCTGCTGTTTATTTCAGCTGCTAGAAAGCTGGTCAGAGTCACAGACAGCATTTGAAACAAAGCTGTTAAAACCTCTCCTTCTGCAAGGTTCTGCAGCTGATAGAACTCTGGCAGTCCTGTGGGAAGCAGCAGCAAAACCAGGTGGATAAACATGTAAGAATGTGCCATTATTTTTAACTAGTGGATAAAACACTGCAGAGAAATAGTTCCTATTTCCCATGGCCATGATTGAAGGGGATCAGACCCAAGGATGGTTCCTTTCCTTGGGCTGTTTCGTGGGTTTCTTTCAACAACAGCAGCAGCAGCAGCGACTGAAGCAGCCCCTGGCGTGCAGAGGTGTCTCAGCAGCCTGGTTTCTCTGGTGGGTAAAACCAGGCAGTGGGTGACTCAGATCACAGCAGACAAAGGATTGGTTGCCTGCCTAAATTAAACACAGGCAAAGCAGCTTCTGGTGTTTGAATTTGTACCTTCGGGCATCCCTGGGTCAAACAAAATGTGCCAAAGGGGAAAAAAAGCAATGCGTTGGGGCTGCGTTTCAGAAGGAGTGTCAAAGAGCATCCTCTGCCTGCTGCAAACTGCAGGGCACAAGCCTGAGCTGGGTGCAGTCACTGTGTACCCAGGGAGTCAAATGAGAGCAGGTTTATTATGTTAGTGAAGGCTCAAAGGACCAGGGCTTAAGCCAGGCACTCTGCAGAGAAAGTAGTGTTCTGCCAGCTGACGGGCACGGATCAGCACCCTCGGTGTCTGCAGAGAGCTGCAAAGGCTGAAGAAAGTGGGGGGAAAAGGAAGTGGCAGCACAGGATGCAGCAAGAGCATCATTTCTTCTGCTCCTTTAGATTTGTTGCAGCCTGGTTAGACCACCTGGCATTGCTGCTAGGAGAGCACATTTTCCTCTGCTGCCCAGTTGTGGAAGCCCCCAAGGAATTTAAGCACCCAGCTCAGACACCAAGGCTTGCAGGATGCAGTGTGTGGGGAGAGACAGGCAGTGCAGACTGGGCTGGGCTTGCTAAAATCATGGGCAGGGGGGAGTCTGTGCTGTTCCAAACCCAAGAAGCCAGCTGCCTGAGCTGACAATGAAGGACGAGGCTGCCTGGTTCCCTCTCCACGCTGGCCAGTCCCAAATCATTTTCTCTGCTGCTTTGTTCCTTTTCCTAATAAGCCAACTTGTTTATCACTATAGCAACCAGCCACAGAACCTTGGAAAGGACTGAAAAATGCCCATTTGGACTTGGTGGTCACAGGCACTTGGTATCAGCAAGGTGTCATAGCTGCTTCCCACAGCTCTGAAACATCTCAGAGCGACTGAGCAGAGGGGAGTGGGTGTGACATGGGCCCCTCCTTACAAGAAAGACTTTGGCAGGCTGGAGTGGGTCCAGGGAAGGGCAACAAAGCTGGGGAAGGGTCTTGAGAGCAGGGCTGGTGTGGAGGCGCTGAGGGAACTCAGGGGATGTATTGTGGAGAAGAGAGGGCTGAGGGGAGACCTCATTGCTCTCTACAGCTACCTGAAAGGAGGTTGGAGTGAAGTGGGAGTTGGGTTCTTCTCTCTAGTATCAGGTGATGGGATAAGAGGAAATGGACTGGAATTGTGCCAGGGGAGGTTAGGAAATACTTCTTTAGGGAAAGACTGATCAGGGATTGGAACAAGCTGCCTAGAGAAGTGATGGAGTCCACATCGCTGGAAGTGTGCAAGAACCATGTGGCCATGGCACTTCAGGACATGGTTTAATGGCCATGGTGGTCTTAGGTCAATGGTTGGGCTGAATGATCTTAGATGTTTTATCCAACCAAAACAATTCTGTGAGAAGAGCATCATTGGAAATGCAAACTCATGCATTGAAGAATTACTAAAGTTAAGCCTGCCCTGTTGAACCTTAAGTCACAGAATCATAGATTTTGATTTTGTTTTTCCTGTTGGAAAAGACTTCTAAGATCATCAAGTCAAACTATCAACCTAGCACCACCATGGCCACTAAATTATGTCCCAAAATGACAATAGAATAGAATAGAATCATAGAATCGTTTAGGTTGGAAGAAACCTCAAAGCTCATCCAGTTCCAACCCCCCTGTGCCATAGGCAGGGACACCTCCCACTAGATCAGGTCGCTCAGACCTCATCCAGCCTGAATGGAATCAGCCAGGTTGGAATAGACCTCCAAGATCATCCAGTCCAACCTATCACCAGCCCTATCCAATCAAGGAGACCATGGCACTATGTTCACAAGTTTCTTGAACACCTGCAGGGATGATGACTCCACCACCTCCCTGGGCAGCCTGTGCCAGGTCTTGCAACGAAGGAATTTTTCCTAATAGGTCTCTCTGTGCATTTGCTTCATGGCTCAGCCTTTTCACCTCTGCTCTTCTTTTAAATCCACCTTTTCAGATAACATGAAGAGGATCATCTTTACTCTATCTGGCTACCCCTCCCTTCTCTTCATACAGCTCATATATCAGAAGTCTCCTGAGCTCTCCCAGAATCGATTTGCTTATCTTTGGAGCAGTCCCAGGGTATAAAGAAAAAAAAAAATTCAAAAAAATTAAAAGGGCAAGTTAGAAATGCTGCAAAAGGCTACTTGACCCTTGGTCCTGATACCAAGAGAGCTGAGTGTTTGTGTTCCAGGTTTTGCTTGTAATGGGATGTTGTATTAATGAGGTAATGTTGTTGCAGCACCAATGAGTCAGCACATGGCAGGCAGGCGTGGAAGGTGACCAGCAGCATCTTCTAACAGCCTGCATGATAGAGTAAATAAAGCCCAGGCAGACAAGTGCTCAGGCATCCAAACTTGGCTTTGGGTCTAAAGCTGCACCTAGCTGAAACGCCCTCGAAAGAGGAACAGCTCAAGGCTGCTCCCTGCAGTGACTCCTCACAAAGAAATTGTTTTCTTTCACCACTTTGGGATATCTTGGAAGAGCTTTGAGGGCTTTTTTTTTATGTGTGTTTTGGGTTTATTTGGTATTTTTGGTTTGCTTTTTTTTTTTTTTTTTTTTTTTTTTTTTTTTTTTTTAACAAAAAAATTTTTTNTTTTTTTGTCTTGTCCTTGAAGCAAAAAGATTTTCTCCAGTTTCTCCTAAAATCATAAAGGCACCTCCCACACTTTTATGCTTCTCACCTAGGTGAGGCCTTGTTGACAGAATAGACTATTTTAGTGTAACCAGATGTAGATTTAAACCAGCACTGCCAAATTCCAGCAAGCTTCTCTGCCAGCATTTCTCCACCTGAGGACTACCTCATCCCTCTCTAGCTCTATTATCTTCTGCCACAGAATCACAGAAACATGCAGGTTGGCAAAGCCCCTCAGGATCACCAAGCCCAGCCTATAACCTTGCTCTACAAGATTCACCTTCAACCATGTCCCCAGCACCACATCCAAACCACCTTGAAGCACATCCAGGGTGGGTGATTCCACCACCTCCCTGGGCAGCTCATTCCAGTCCCTGACCTCTCTCTCTGTGCAAAACTTTTTCCTAATGCCCAATCTAAACCTCCCCAGCCTCAGCTTGAGGCCATTCCCCCTTGATCTGTCTCCAACTGCCTGCGAGAAGAGCCCAGCAGCAGCCTTTCCACAATATCTCACTGGCTAAAACCTCACCTGGGCTGGCAGCAGTGACAGAAAGCTGGCAGGTTCCACACTAGGTGGCTACTCTGTGGCAAGGACTGCAAACTGTCTTGCAAGGCAGCTAGGTGACACCAATGGTCTGGATTGGAAGGGATCTGCAAAGGGCATCCAGTGCAACCCCACCCTCTAGTCAACAGGGATATCCTCCACTAGATCAGGTTGCCCAAAGCCCTGTTGATCCTCCCTTGTAATATCTCCAAGGATGAGATCCCAACCACCTCCCTGGGCAACCTGTTGCAGTGTTGCACCACCCTCATGGTGCAGAACTTGTTCCTAACATCATAGAATTGTCAGGGCCGAAAGGGAGCTCAAGGATCATCTATTTCCAGCCCTCCTGCCACAGGCAGGAACACCTTACGCTAGGTCAGGTTGCCTGGCCCAAAAGACCTCCAGAGATGAGGCTTCCACCACCTCCCTGGTGCAGCATTCCACCACCCTCACGGTGCAGAATTGTTCCTAACATCCAATCTAAATCTGTTGTACTCTGGTTTGAAGCCACTGTCCCTCATCCTATCACTGCAGGGCTTTGCAAACAGTCTCTCTCCATTCTTCTTGTAGCCTCTTCAGGTACTGGAGGGCTGCTATTAGATCTCCCTGGAGCCTTCTCTTCTCCAGGCTGAACAACTCCAGCTCCCTCTGAACCAGCAGATAGGTCTTGCCTGTGGACTTTGTTTCATAATATCTTTCAGTCTAGGCTGGCAATAAGTGGCTAAAACCTGCTCTGGTTTTCATAAGGATGTGTTTTGAAAACAGCTGTCCAGAGAGCATCTCTGAGGAGCTAAGAGGTTGTCCTGGTCTTAGCTGGAAAAGAGTTCATTTTCTTCCTAGTCACTGCTGCAGTGCTGTGGGTTGGAGTCAGTTTGAGAATGAAGTTGAGAAGATGCTGATGGTTTAGTTGCTGCTAAGCAGTGCTCATCCTACACCAAGGATTCCTCAGTTTGCCATGTTCTGCCAGCCAGGAGATGCACAAAGCAGTTGTGTGGTGCTCAGTTGCTGCCTGGGCTTAAGCCATGACACTGGCTTGTGACATCTCTGAGCTGAGTGTTTGATGGCAGGGTAGTGTCTCAACAGGTGGCAACCAGCAGGTCACCTTCCAGACCTAGAGCATGCACCTAGCTTTGGAGCCTCCAGGGAGCCTGGGGACATGGCTGGACAAATTGGGAATGCTTCCCTCCCATACAGTGTCCCAGGTATTGTGTGAGGTCTGAGGAGACATTCGGCCAGCAACAGGGAAACCACAGAATTGCAGGCAGGGATTGGAAGGGACTTCTGGAGATCATTGAGTCCTACCCCCTGCCAAGGCCAGAATCATCTGAAGAAGGTCACACAGCAACACGGCCAGGTGGGTTCTGAATGTCTCCAGAGATGGAGACTTCACCTCTCTGGACAGCCTGGTCCAGTGCTCCATCACCCTTCAATTAAAGAAGCTCCTTCTCACATTTTGCCAGACTGCTGATGTTCAGTTTTGTGCCCATCAATCAGCCTTTCTTCTGTCACTGGGCACCACAGAAAAGCCTGGGCCCGTCCTCCTGACACCACTATTGGTCAGCATTGAGAAGAGGAGACCTCATTGCTTTCTACAGGTCCCTGAGAGGAGGTTGGAGCCAGGTGGGGGTGGGTCTCTCCTGCCTAATAACAAGTGATAGAACAAGAGGAAATGGCCTCAAGTTGCACCACAGGAGGTTTAGGTTGAGTGTTAGGAAAAATTTCTTGATGAAAGAGTGGTCGGGAATTGGTAGAGGCTGCCCAGGGCAGTGGTGGAGTCCCCATCCCTGCAGGTGTTCAAGAAATGTGTGGCCATGGCACCTGGGGACATGGTTTAGTGGCCATGGTGGGGTTAGGTCAGCAGTTTGCCTCGCTGACCTTAAGGAGCTTTTCCAACTGAAACAATTCTATTGTTCTATGAACTGTGTAGGAAAGATCAAGCCCCAGGGAAAGACACTGCACCTTTTGGTCCGGTTTAGGCTGTGGTGGATCTGTCCTTTAACATTCACTTTGGTGTTATGAAACCAGAAAAAGCTTTCTGAAATCTCTCTCTCATTCCCTGAAAGCAATGGACAAGAAGTCACCACCTTTCTCCTCCTTGCCAGCTTCTGATTTGGAAAACTTGTGGTAAGCTGACTGTCAGTCTGAAATAGGAGCAGCAAGGTTCCCCACTGGCTCATTGCTGAAGGTGTGATAAAACAAGAAGCACATTTCCCACGAGCAGCTGGGATGAAATACAGCAGCAGAGACACTTCCCTCACGCTGCTGCTGGTAGGCTCCTACACTCCATTCTCTGGTGATTTGCCTTTGTGCTTGCAGCTGATGCATGGGTGCCTGGAGAAGGTGGGAATAAAGCATGGGTCTGACTGCTCGCAGAGCAGGGATGGGAGAGGCATCACAGCCTCCCAAGTCCGTGGTACCCTGTGAGGCAGGAAGAAATTGCTGCAGAGATCAAAAAACACAAGGAGCTGCTGAGGGCTCACAGAAGATGAGTGGAGCAGAGCCTGGCTTTCCAAGGCTGAGGAGACATAGCCAAGCAGCTGTGGGTCAGGTAGAGGTTAAAGAGGCTCAGAATGGCATCATACCTTAGTGGGGGAGGATGAGAGGAAAGGACTCTTCTTCATCTCAAGGCTAGGGAATCAGAATGAAAAAAAAAAAAAAATCATTTTGGTTGGAAAAGACCTTCATGATTATGGAGTCCAACCATTGCCTGACTCTACCACATCTGCTGCCAAACCATGTCCCTCAGCATAACATCTCTGCCTTTTTGGAACACCTCCAGAGGTGAGGATTCAACCACCTCCCTGATAGGAGAAGCTGTTCCAGGCTTTGAGAACTCTTTCAGTGAAAAGGTTTCTTCTCATAACCACCCTAAAGATCTCCTATCACTTGTCAGTAGGGAGCAGATCCCAATCCCCACCTGCTCCAACCTCCTTTCAAGAAGCTGTAGAGAGCAATGAGGTCTCCCCTTAGCATCCTCTCCTCCAGACTAAACACCTCCAGTTCCCTCAGCTGCTCCTCCCCAGCCCTCTTCTCCAGGCCCTTCCCCAGCTTTGCTGCCCTTCTCTGGACCTGCTCCAGCATCCCAATGTCTTTTCTTTAATGAGGGCCTCAAAGTGGAATGACTGAAGGATGAAGAGATAGTTTTATTCCCAGGAGTTCTTTTTCAAGGGCAATTTGCCTTCAGGCACAGGCTCCTTTGGTAATCAGGATGTGGCCAAGCTAAGCAATTTTCTCTAAGTCATTGTGGGCATTTCTTTCTCAAACCATGTCCCTGGCAAATGAGGTGTAATTGGGCTGCAAGGCTCTCGGTGTCCTGCTTAATCTGCCTCCTATTGATATGCTCTTCATCAACACTGACAACTTTGTTCCTGATGATTTTGTTACCCCTAGCAGAATGCAAAGAGTGGTTATGTAAACAGCTTAGCCTCCAACTCACCACACTCAAACACTTTTTTTAAAGTGAAGGCTGGGCACAGGAGCATGGTAGCCTACACCACGTTTAATAATTAGGGCACCACCCTGCATTAGGGATGGGTCACCCATCCTGTGCTGAGGCTTGCATATAGAATGGAATAGAATAGAATGGAATAGAATGGAATAGAATGGAATAGAATGGAATAGAATAGAAATAGAATAGAATAGAAATAGAATAGAATAGAATAGAATAGAATAGAATAGAATAGAATAGAATAGAATAGAATAGAATAGAATAGAATAGAATAGAATAGAATAGAATAGAATAGAATAGAATAAGCTGGGTTGGAAGAGACCTCCACACTCATCCAGTCCAGCCTATCACCCAGCCCAGGCCAATCAACTAGACCATGGCACTAAGTGCCCCATCCAGGCTATTCTTGAACACCTCCAGGCATGGTGACTCCATAGATTCAGCCAGGTTGGAAGAGACCTCCAAGCTCATCCAGTGCAACCTATCACCCAGATACATTTTT
>VWZI01016948.1:337351-363390 GCA_013396835.1 Psilopogon haemacephalus | reverse complement strand
CCTCAAGGGGCACAAATTGTTCCTCAGAGCCAACCTCAACCTTCCCTCCCTTACCCCTGCACCCTCTGCCCCTCACTCTCCTGAGAACATCTTTGCTTCAAACCTCTCCATCCAACACCCTCATCCCAGAGCACCCTCGGGAAGGGGAGGAGAGGAGAGGAGAGGAGAGGAGAGAGGAATGCAAGGAAGGCTGAGGGGATTGAGTGAAGCCGCAGCAAGCTAACTGGTGATAGGAAAGTGGAGAGGGAGGCTGGCAGCCTGGGAGGCTCCACTGCCATCCAAAGAGATCTGGGCAGAGGGGAACCTCTTGAGGGTCAATAGAGACAAGCACAGAGTCCTGCATCTAGGAGGGGAGCAACAGCAGGCACCAGTACAGATTGTCCTGCTGGAAAACAGCTCCATGGAGAAAGACCTTGGAGTGCTGGTGGGCAGCAAGTTCTGCACTGGCCAGCAATGTGCCCTTGTGGCCAAGAGGGCAAAGAGTGTCCTCAGGTGCATCAAGAAAAGAGTGTCCAGCAGGGCTAAGGAGGTTCTTCTTCCCCTCTGCTCTGCTCTGGTGAGACCACACCTGGAATGCTGTGTTCAGTTTTGGCTCCCAAATTCAAGAGAGACAGGGACCTGCTAGAGAGAGAGAGCAATGGGGAGCTGTGAGGATGACTGGGGGACTTGAGCATCTCTGCTATGAAGAAAGGCTGAGAGCTCTGGGGCTGGGTTTTTTTTTTTCTGGAGAAGAGAAGGCTGAGAGGGATCTCCTCAGCATCTATAAATATCTGAGGGGTGAGTGTCAAGACGAAGGCGATGGACTCTTTTTGGTGGTAAGACAAGGTAATGGTCTCTTTTTGGTGGTAGGAGAAGGCGATGGACTCTTTTTGGTGGTAGGACAAGGCGATGGTCTCTTTGGTGGTAGCAAGGCGATGGTCTCTTTTTGGTGGTAGGACAAGGCGATGGACTCTTTTTGGTGGTAGGACAAGGCGATGGACTCTTTTTGGTGGTAGGACAAGGAACAACAGGTATAAGCTGGAACACATTAGGTTCCACCTCAACATGAAGAGACATTTCCTTACTGTGAGGGTGCTGGAACCCTGGAATAGGCTTCCCAGAGAGGTTGTGGAGTCTCCTGCTCTGGAGACTTTCAAAACGCCACCTGGATGCATTCCTGTGTGACTTGCCCTGGGTGATCCTGCTTTATCAGGGGAGTTGGACTCGATCTGTGGAGGTCCCTTCCCAACCCCTGACATTCTGTGATTCTGTGAGAAGGTTTGGAAGGACAGGCAGTGCCAGAAGAAGCGAGTGCCGGCGCAGCCAGGAGGAGCGAAGCAGAGAGGAGAGAAGATTTCGCTACAGATTGTCCTGTTACGAAATTGAAACATGGGGCTTAAAATTGCAGGGGAGGCGAGGCAGGATGAGATAGAAGGAAGCCAGGGGAGCAGCGGCGAAGCAATAAGCTGCGTCTGTGATGCACACGCACAGCGAGAGCATAAACCAATTAATGAAAGCATTGCATTAGCATCTGCAGCGGCGGCAGCAGCCCTCCCCTGCGCCCTCCCAGAGCTCTCTCCTGGCTCCAGCTGCCTCTTGCCGCTTGGGTCCCGCTCCTGCCCACCCGAATTTTGAGACGGGCAGAAGCGGCAGCGCTGCGGCTCCTCAACGAGCTGCCGAATGAAGGGACGATGACTGGCAGTGTAATTTCCCCTTCCACACTTCACGCTTTCATGACTGGAGTTTATTATTAACCTCGCTAATACACTCGCCGTTGTTTTCCTCCGGTGGTTTAATTGTATTTCCACCTCGCTCGTGTGCCTTTGCTTTCTAATAGTCTCCTTTCCCAGATTACTTTCTCGCGAGCAGCAGGGTTTGGTTGTGGGGTTGTTTTTTGTTTTGTTTTTTTTTTTTTCCCCCCTCCCCTGTTAAGTACTCTGCAATTTTTTTTTAGTATGTGTTTCTTTCTGGTTTAATCTCCCTCTTCCCCCCCCCTTTTCCCTTTCCCTCCGTGTCCATGTATTAGTCACCCTTAATGGGGTACAGCACCTCGGTGCTCTCCGACACGGAAAACAGGGGACAATTTAAGCAAACATCAAGGACAAAGCAGAGAAATGATGGAGGCAGTCTCTGTAAAAGGGGAGTTAATGACTCAGGCAAGTAGTTGCCACATGTAAGTAATTTTTGAGGCCAGCAAGCCTCAGCCAGGCTTGGAAATGCAGATGTATTTATTGCCTTCCAGCTCCCCTCTTTAGCTGTTAATAAGGGCGTATCGAAAGGGAACAAAGGAAAAAAATCTGCCTGCAGAAGCAGGGATGCCTGAGCGAGGTGGCCCGGGCTATATTTTATTGATGCCGACATAAATCAGATGTGTCTATCCACCAAAGGGGGGGTGGGGAGGAAGTTAGGCCAAGGTAGAGCTGGGGAGGAGTCGATCAGGTCTCCTACCTGCCATCTGAGGTGGAGCAGGAGCACCCCTCAGGAGCTGCTCCTCTGCTCTCACTAAATAAAAGAAGATGGAAATAAATGGAGGTGCTCCAGCATGAGCCAGCAATGTGCTCGGGTGGCCAAAAAGGCCAAGAGCATCCTGGCCTGGATCAGAGATAGTGTGGCCAGCAGCAATAGGGAAGAGATTGTGCCCCTGTAGTGGGCACTGGTGAGGACACAGCTGGAGTATTGTGGTCAGTTTTGGGTCTCGTGTCACCAGAACAAGGTCGAGGTGTTGGGGCACATCCAGAGAGGGGCAACAAAGCTGGTGAAAGATTTGGAGAGCAGGGCTGGTGAGGAGCAGCTGAGAGAGTTGACCTGGGGAAAAGGAGGCTGAGGGGAGACCCCATTGCTCTCTGCAACTCCCTAACAGGAGGTTTGAGGGAGGCGATCTCTGCTCCCTAGTATCAGGTGATAAAACAAGAGGAAATGGGCCCAAAGTTGTGCCAGGAGAGGTTTAGGTTGGTTATTAGGAAAAATGCTGCAGGAGTGGTCAGACATTGGCACAGGCTGCCCAGGGAGGCAGTGGAGTCACCCTAAAAGGTGCAACTCCTTCAAAGGAGGTTTGAGGGAGGTGGGAGTTGATCTCTTCTCACTCGTATCAGGTGATAAAATGAGAAGCAATGGTCTGAAGTTGTTCCAAGAGAGATTTAGGTTGGTTATTGGGAAAATTTCTTCGCTGCAAAAGTGGTCAGACATTGGCACAGGCTGCCCAGGGAGGTGGTGGAGTCTCCATCCCTGGAGATGCTAAAAAAAAACATGTGGCCGTGGCACTTGGGGATATGGTTTACTGGTCGTGGTGTTGTTGGCTTGATAGGTGGACTTGATGATCTTTGAAGTCCTTTCCAGCTGCAGAAGTTGTATGATTCCATACAGTGCTAGGACCTGTGGTGAGCTGGCTCAGGTTATGTGGTGCTAGTCAGTGTGTGCTGTTGGTAGTGCCAGAGAAGCCCAAGTGCAGGCACCCTGACAGCATGGTCAGTGGTTTAGTGTTCAGTCAATAAAAAACAATTGAGAGTCAACTCCTTCTTTACAGTCTGGCCCCTTTCCAACGCCAACATTTTAGGTCAGCTGTTCTCTCTGGGTGGAGATGAAATGCAATTTGCTGGAGTTAGTTAAAGGTCTCTTAACACAAGTGAGGAGCAGGAGCTTCGATTTGACACCCTGGTGCACGCTTCCATGTGGTGTGTTACACACAAGCACTGCTCCTCTGTCAGAAGTGAGGGCGGTCACAGCCTCTTGCTGAAAGATTGTAAGCAGTGCAGAAAGCCACACAAAGCTAAAGCAAGGCCCAGAGGGGTTGCCTTGCAGCAAAGGACAAAGCTTCCTGCTGCTGAGCTTGTGAGAAGGACCTCTAGCTGCCTTGGTTACAATTAGAAATGCCTTCCAGAGAAGCAAAGTCTGGGTGCTGAAGGCCTCTTCAAAGCAGAGGGGAAAGGTATGCTAAGAAGTACAGGCAGGTGGAGAAAGTGGAACAAAATCAAGTGGGAAATGAAGCTTGTCTGAAAGAGTGAAGCCAAGCAGCCTGTTGATACAGCAGGAGTGGTGGTGACCTCCTCATATCTGGTTATCCATGCTGGACACCTTGTAAGATGGCAGGTATAAAGGTTCAGGAGAGGAGACCCAGAGTAGATTTAAAGACTTGCATTAAATAAAGATTAGATGGTCTAACAATGTTGACTTTAACCCCAGTTAAAGCCATTTGCTCTGGCTGTCCATCATGGCACTGCCCTTGGCTGGATGCTCCAGAGGAGGGGCAGCAGGTGAAAGCAAAAGGTGGGCAAAGGCTGGGTGGGAGAGGAGTGGCCATGCATGAAGCATATCTGTGAGTAGGGGCAGGCTCTTCCCAAAGCCATGCTCAGGAAATCCTGCTGGTTTGAAACTGAAGTAGGGTAGATTTGGACTAGATGGAGGGCAGACTTTTTTTTTACAGTGAGGGTGATGAAACACAGTGTGCACAGGTAGCCCAGAAGGTCAATGGCATCCTGGGCTGCATCACAAACAGCGTGGCCAGCAGGTCAGGAGAGGTGATTCTGCCTCTCTGCTCTTATGAAACCTCACCTGGAGTGCTGTGTCCAGCTCTGGAGCTCTCAACACAAGAAGGACATAGACCTGATGGAGAAAAGAGTCACAAACATGATCAGAAGGCTGGAGCCCTCTCCTGTGAAGACAGCTGACTGTGTTGGGGTTGTTCAGCCTGAAGAAGAGAAGCCTCTGGGGAGGTGCCTTCATGTGGAGGGCAAGAAGATGGGGCTAGGATCTTTTCGGTGATAGGACAAGGGGCAGGGGACACAAACTGGAGCACAGGCGGTTCCACATAAACACAAGGAAGCCTTTCTTTCCTGTGAGGGTGCTGGAGCACGGGACCAGGCTGCTCAGACAGGTTGCCGTGGAGTCTCCATCCCTGGAGGCATCCCAAACCCGCCCGGACGCGTTCCGGTGTGATTTACTCTGGGCGATCCCGCTCTAGCAGGGCAGGTGGACTCGAGCATCTCCAGAGGTCCCCTCCCTGCCTGTGCTGCTGGTCCAGAGGTGTCCTTGCTGCGGCAGGGCCGTTAGGGTCGGTGCGTGAGCGGAGCCAGCGCAGGGCTCCCTGCGCACCTCGCAGCTCCCTCCCGCTCCGGCCGCGGGCAGCCCCGCGGGCAGCCTGCAGCGCCACCTGGCGGACGGCCCCGGCCCGCAGCGCTCGGCAGCTGCCTGCCGCCTGCCACCTGCGCTGCCGCGGGGGCCGCCGCCCGGAGGGGTCACGGAGACGCCAATGGCAGCGATCGGAAGGGACCTCCGGAGATCGGCGAGTCCCACGCTCTTGTTAGAGCAGGGTCGCCTAGGGCAGGTTGCACAGGAACACGGACGGGTGGGGTTTGAAAGTCCGCAAAGAAGGAGACTCCACAACGTCATTGGGCATCCTGGTCCAGCGCTCTGCCATCCTAACAGGAAAGAAGGTGGTCCTGAAGTTCAAGGGAAACCTCCTGTTTTCCAATTTGCACCCACTGCCTCTTGTTCTATCGTCTGACACCACTGAAGAGAGCCTGGTCCCATCTTCTGACACTCAGCCTTTAGATACTCATTGGCGTTGATCAGATCCCCTCTCAGTATTCTCTTCTCCAGCCTAAGCAGCCCCAGGGCTTTCAGCTGCTTCTTGTAAGAGAGATGCTCCAATACCCTCAGTATGTCTGTAGCCCTCTCCAGCAGTTCCCTGTCCCTTTTGAACTGGGGAGCCCACAACCAGACATAATATTCCATAGGAAGCCTCACCAAGGCAGCTTGACACCATAAAGTCCCTGATCAATGGTCCTCCTTAGAAGGACCTCCTTAGATCTACCTTAGCCAGCACTCCACAGGAGATGAGCACTTCCTGCACCACCATGGTGAGCACTTGGAAGATGTACACTTCCTGTGCTTCCTGCCACTGTGTTGCCACTGGAAGGATTTTGTGGAATGAAGGGGAAAAAAAAAAAAACCAAACCCAAAAAACAACAACAACAAAACCCAAAAAAACAGAGAGAAAAAGGAAAAGTTTTGAGATCTGGCCTGTGATCTGCCACATGAAAAGTGGAGCTACAGCTGTGTGTGAGGAGGGGTGGGTGCCAAGTAGCTGGGACCAATCCCTTTTTGGTGGTCAGCAGCAATAAGACAAGGAGCAATGGGTGCAAACTAGAACACAGAAGGTTTCAGCTCAACATGAGGAGAAACTTCTTTAGAGTGAGGGTGACAGAGCCCTGGAACAGGCTGCCCAGAGAGGTTGTGGAATCTCCTTCTCTCTGCAGGCTTTCAAACCCCACCTGGGATGCATTCCTGTGTGACCTGCCTTGGCAGGGGAGTTGGACTGGATGATCTCTGGAGGTCCCTTCCAAGTTCTAACATTCTGTGACTCTGTGTGACCTAGGCCACCTGCTAGAGCAGGGCTAACACAGCCTGATGTTGGTCAGTGGAAAATCAGTTATTAATCAGCAGGAGACCATCGATTTTCCAGCAGCTATTTCCATAGAGCAGTAAGTCAGCTGTTGCAGCTGGCAAGCACTGAACTGGGAAGCGCCACCAGGAGCACCTCTGGCCCAAAGGAGTGGGTCGATGCCTGGCAGGAGACAGGAGGTATTTTGGGGTCACTGATCAAATAGAGCAGCTCCTAATTTGTGGAACATGTGGAGGTACATTTCATGTCCATCATCAACAAATTGAGGGCGAGTTTGCTGTGGCCCCAGGATGCAGAGAGGAAGATGTGGCTTGCTCTTCAGCTCATAGAAGCATGGAATCAACCATGTTGGATGAGACCTCCAAGATCATCCAGTCCAACCTAGCACCCAGCCCTACCCAATGGCACTAAGTGCCCCATCCAGGCTTTTCTTCAACACTTCCAGGGATGGCAACTCTACCACCTCCCTGAGCAGCCCATTCCAATGCCAATCACTCTCTATGAAGAACTTTCTCCTAACATCCAGCCTATACCTCCCCTGGCACAACTTGAGACTGTGTCCCCTCATTCTGTTGCTGGTTGCCTGCGAGAAGAGCCCAACCCCACCTGGCTACAACCTCCTTTCTGGTAGTTGTAGAGAGTAATGAGGTCTGCCCTGAGCCTCCTCTTGTCCAGGCTGCAGAAATCTCAAAGTGTCTTCAGTGATTTTGGTTTATCATCTTGGTCTTCATCTCCGTATTTTTGGCTGCAGGTGATGGTTCTGACTCTGTTCTGTTGGATGCAAACCTGGAATATCTTCACCAATCTTATATTATATATAACAGTTGCTAACAGAATTAGTTGTCTCGTTCTACCTGAGGAGATTTTACTACCCACAGAGATCAGTAGAATTTCATAACCATATACAGAAATCTTGGAGTGTTTTCAGTAGTTTTTGGGTTATCATCTTGGGCTTCATCTAAGTATTTTCTGCTGCAATGGTAGTTCTGGCTCTGTTCTGTTGGATGCAAACCTGGAGTATCCTCACCAACCTTATATTATATATAACAATTGCTAACAGAATTAGTTCAGTCTCGTTCTGCCTGAGGATATTTTACTACCCACAGAGATTAGTGGAATTTCATAACCATATACAGAAATCTCAGAGTGTCTTCAGTAATTTTTTGTTTATCATCTTGGGCTTCATCTCAGTATTTTTTGCTGCAAATGGTGGTTCTGGCTCTGTTCTGTTGGATGCAAACCTGGAGTATCTTCACCAATCTTTTATTATATGTAACAATTGCTAACAGAATTAGTTCAGTCTCGTTCACTACAGAAGGAAAACTCTTTTAAGAGGGTTGGACACAATCAGTGGTGGCAAACAGCCCTTAGTTATCCCTCTGCAAATCCCTTTCACTTCTTTCTGTCCACGAAGGGAGCTCTAAAAAGAAGAGTCAAGAGTTTCAGGATACCTGCTGGGAAATATATACTGGATGTAATGAAATTTCTATCTCATAGCCACAGGTCTGTGAGCTCAGTGTGGCTCAGATACAAGGGGGAGGTTGTGTTCTTCTCCACGGAGCGGTTGGCTAAGTTGCCCTAATTATTTCCTCACCATTTATACTGAGGAGCCTTGCAGCAGAGGGTGGCTGAGGCTTCTTTTACCTCTCCAGGATTCTTGTGTGTGTGGTGACCTCAAGGTTTTCCTTCGAAATGCCTGTTGAAGGATCAGGAGAGCTGCTATTATTTCTACAATTCTCTTTGTAGACACCACAGAGGAATTAATAAGCCAAGGGTGCTGTGCCAGAGATAGTTCACATTGTGACTGTAAAACAGGCAGGGCTAATTGATGTGCTGATTATTTATTTATATATTTCGAGCAGGAAGAAACAAAACTAAAGAGAGTAGATTTTAAAAGCCTCATACAAAAAAAGCCCTAGGCAAAGGATTTCTTCCTGGGATGTATTTTAATTAGTTAACTGATTTCTTGGATATGGGAGATGTTTGGAATGGACTTGGGGTTCAGTTGATGTTTGCAACAGGCTGGAATGGGCTGCCCAGGGGGGTTGGGGAGTCTCCCTCTCTGGAGACATTCAAGACCTGCCTGGGCATGTTCCTGTGTGATCTGCTCTAGGTGATCCTGCTCTGCAGGAGGGTTGGACTGGATGAGCTTTGGAGGTCCCTTCCAGCCCCTGACATTCTGTGATTCTATGGCTTGAGTTCATTTGAAGTTTGTCTTTGTGTGGTCACAGAATGAAGGACTCTTCACCCAAGCATCAAAGGCTGGACCTTGTCTCATCACTAAAGCATCTGTGCTTGGGTGCACATTCCTACACAGAATCATAGAACTGCTGAGGTTGGAAGAGATCTTTGAGATGCTGAAGTCCAACTGCTTACCTTAAGCTGCTGCTGAGCCCTGCATTCATTCAACTTTTGAACACCTCCAGGCATGATGACTCCACCACTTCCCTAGGCAGCCTCTTCAGTGGCTGAGAACCCTTTTAGTGAAGACATTTTCCCTAATATCCAACCTGAACCTCCCTTGACACAACTTGAGGATGTTTTCTCTTGTCCTGTCGCTTTGCTGCATGTGAGAAGAGACTGACTTCCACCTCTCTACAGCCTGCTTTCAGGTAGAGAGTGATAAGGTCTTCCCTCAGCCTCCTTCTCTGAAGACTAAACAGCCTCAATTCCCTCATCATGTACAGGTCCAGAAAGGCATTTTGCATCTTCTAGCCCTGCAACACACCGGGTCACAAATCTTGTCTGAGATTCCTTTTGTGGCTCATGCCACAGGGCTTCTGTTCACTCTTCTCCAAACAAAATAATTTCCCTGTGTGGCTGTGCAGCAGTTGTTTCACAGATGTCTAGAGAAATGAGATTCTGGTCTTAGTCATGTGTACTAAGAATAATTAGAAATATCAATTATAGCTCCCAAGGAAGCTGCTAGGCTGATCTGACAGGTATGTTGCATTCATCTTCCATCCATCATCACATGCTTAATTAGTTTTTCTTCACAATTCACTCCAAGGCTGCACAGAGGAGTCAAGCCAGTCCCACATGCTCTGAATTTCATGCTCCAGTCTTCTCTTTTGCTCGAGCTTGCTTAAGATCTCCACTCTCAGACTTTGGACCATATGAGTCCTGTCTAGCTTGGACTAACTCTCTGGTTCTGACTGCTGCTAACAGTGAGGTGACAACTACCTCCCTTGCTGTGCTAGAGTTTGAGTTACTGTTTGCAAGAGCATATCCCCTGATAGTCATGAAAGAACAACTCTCTTGACATGGTCAAAGCCTTGTGCTGCCTTCAGAAGAAGCTAGAAATAGTCCTGGTGAAGTGTTTCTGCAGAACCACAGAATGGCAGGGGCTTGAAGTGACCTCAAAAGTTCACCCAGTCCAAACCCTCTGCCAGAGCAGGATCATATAGAATCAGACTATAAAGATCATTTAGTTCCACCCCCACAACTGTGGGCTTTGGCACACCTTTGAGGATCATTTAGTTCCATCCCCACAGCTGTGGGCTTTGGCACACCTTTAAGGATCATTTAGTTCCATCCCCACAACTGTGGGCTTTGGCACACCTTCCACTATCCCAAGTCACTCAAGACTTTGTCCAACTTAGACTTGAACTCTTCCAGGGAAGGGACATCCTGAGCAATCTGTTCCAGTGTCTCACCACCCTCACTGTGAAGAGTTTCTCTCTAACCCCGAGTCCAAACCTGCCCTCCTCAAGCTTCAATCAATTCCCTATCACAAGAAGCCCTTTCTCACAAGGAGGGAGAAACCTCAAGAGCACACCCAACTGCTTCAAAAATCTACTACCTCACTTCCAGCTCATCCCTGGTAGGGTTAGTCACAGCAATAGGTCTGCTCAAACTCTCTCTTGTTTCCCTGTCGCAGTGTAGTGAAGGTCTGAGGTCTGCTTTCTTAGTTAGGTCATTTTTAATCCTTTTTATTGAGCTGAGCAAGGCTTTTTAATTTTTTTTTTTTTTGGAGGGGGGGGAAAATGTTTAATAATCCTGTGTATTCAATCCCCTAGGTGGTATGTTAATTCTTTTCTTTCATCTCCTTAATTAGGAGATTTTGTTCTGCATAAAAGATATGAGACGACTGGGGCAGGGTCTTATGAACTGGTGAGCATCCAATAACTATATTAAGCAGCTGCTTAAGGCTCTGCAATTGCCTTCAGATGGTAGCTGTTGACAAACCCCTGAAGTGATGCACTTGAATATTCACAGCAAAACCCAGCTCTGCAGTCAAGTTAGCGACGCATGATTAATCGGGCTAAAAGCAGTGGACTCGGAGCAAAAAAAGGCCTCTATGAAAATCAATAACGCAGCTACCAGTAGCAGCAGCATCACTTTGGAGGTGCTAAGGGCCACGAATTCGACTGGGCAGCTGCAGAGCAGCTGTGGCTGCCCCTTCACACAAGCAGCCCTTGCGTCTGCGCTGCAGCCTGAGGAGCTCACAGAATCACAGAACGGGTTGGGTTGGAAGGGACCTCAAAGATCATCCAGTTCCAACCCCCCTGACACAGGCAGAGACAACACCCACTAGAGCAGGTCACTCAAGAATTCATCCAGCCTGGCCTTGAATGGCTCCAGGGAGGTTGTGGATCACAGAATCACATCATAGGATCATAGAATGCTTTAGGTTGGAAGAGATCTCAAAGATCATCCAGTTCCAACAACCCTGCCATAGGCAGAGACAACACCCACTAGAACAGGTCACTCAAGAATTCATCCAGCCTGGCCTTGAACAGCTCCAGGGAGGTTGTGAATCACAGCTGGAAGTGTTTCTCCTCTCCAGGTGCTGAACCTGTTAATACAAAGTTTGGTCAGCCAATGATCAGTGTATTTGGCAGATGACTTGATACCAAAGTCTCAGGAGCTCCTTTCCAGTCCTGTATTCCCCCCTCAACTGCTTCTTAAAGCTAGGAATAGTCAGAAACTCTGATATCCCAGAGGAGCCAACACTGCTGTCTGTTACACCAGGTCCAGGCTGCTATAATTGCTTAAACCTCAGCCATCCTGGTCTCCTTTCATTAGAGCTGTGCTTGCTGTGGGAATTGGAGGGGAA
The DNA here is from genome assembly GCA_013396835.1 of Psilopogon haemacephalus. Taxonomy (NCBI): domain Eukaryota; kingdom Metazoa; phylum Chordata; class Aves; order Piciformes; family Megalaimidae; genus Psilopogon; species Psilopogon haemacephalus. The sequence goes on along the minus strand of VWZI01016948.1, from coordinate 351,952 downwards.
CCAGAATTGGTTTCCTCTCATTTATTCACAGCCTCGCTGCTGTTTATCCCTCTGAGACAAGCACCCCTCCTCCTGTGCTGCATTAGTCTGGCACCTCTCTCCCCTGCCACCTCCCCCCTGCTGCAGGTAGCAAGTGAGGTGTTTGTGGAGCTGTGCAAAAGCATCCTGGAGTTTCAAACAACCCAGAACAAGCCCAGGAAAATTATCCTGGAGTTAGGTGAGAGGTTCAGATCGGGAAACTCTTTCTCTTCCTCACTGCTGGACCTCCCCAGCCTAGAGAAGGCTCCTTTGGCAGCCCTAGAAGTTCATTAGCACTTAGCTGTGTGGCTTGGAGCTGCTGCTGCAGAGGGAGGGGATGATCAGAGAGCTCACACGATGCAGTCACTTTAGTCTGCCACAGTTCATGTGTTTTGGGGCTGCAGTGATGTTGTGTGCACAATTCATGTGTTTTGGGGGTGCAGTGATGGACAGGTTGTGTTGTGCACCAGACACTCTTTCTTCTGCCTGTCCTTAAGGTTCACTAAAGGTACACTAGAGCATCTTAGAATCATAGAATCAGTCAGGGTTGGAAGGGACCACAGGGATCATCCAGTTCCAACCCCCCTGCCATGGGCAGGGACACCCTACCCTAGATCAGGCTGCCCACAGCCTCATCCAACCTTGCCGCAAACACCTCCAGGGATGTGGCCTCAAACACCTCCCTGGGCAACCTGTTCCAGCCTCTCACCACTCTTATGCTGAACAACTTCCTCCTCACATCCAATCTGAATCTCCCCACCTCCAGCTTTGCTCCATTCCCCCTCGTTTGGTCACTCCCTGATATCCTAAAAAGTCCCTCCCCAACTTTTCTGTAGGCCCCCTTCAGATCCTGGAAGGCCACAATAAGGTCACCTGGGAACCTCCTCTTCTTCAAACTGAATAGCCCAAACTCTTTCATAGGAGAGGACAGACTCATCTTCTGGTTCTGGAGCCCCAGAGCCAGATGAAAGGTCTGGAGAACTGGTGTTATGAGGAGTGACTGAGAGAACTGGGGTTGTTTAGTCTGGAGAAGAGGAGGCTGAGGGGAGACCTTCTCATTGTCCACAGCTCCCTGAAAAAATGTTGTAGGAAGAAGGGTGTTGGTCTCTTCTCCCATGTAGCTGGTGATAGAAGGAGAGGAAATGGTCTCAAGTTGCACCAGAGGAGGTTTAGATTGGAGAGTAGGAAATTTTTTTTTTTTTCCTGCCAGAACAGTCAGGCATTGGAACAGGCTGCCCAGGAAAGTGGTGGAGTCACCATCCCTGGAGGTCTTTAAAATGCCATGTAGACATGGCACATCAGGCCATGGTTTAATGGCCATGGTGGAGGTCAGCTGCCAGTTGGACTCAATGATCTTAGAGGTCTTTTCCAACCTTGATTATTCTAGGATTCTATGATCCCTCCAGCCCTGGCCTGCAGTTCTGATGGTCCTGACGTTTAGCAGAGCAGAAAGAGACACCAAAGCACAGAGGGGTGAGATTTCACCACTTCCAAGTGAGTAAGGACACCACAGGAGGTGTGGTCACCACACAGGCAGAGACAGATAAACCAGTAGGTGTTGTTGGAAGGGAGTTCTGGAGATCAACCAGTCCAATGCCCCTGCTAGAGCAGGTTGCACAGGGAAGTGTCTGGGTGGGTTTTCAAAGTCACTAGAGAAGTAGACTCCACAACCTCTCTGGGCAGCCTCTTCCAGTGTTCTGCTACCCTCACACAAAGTAAAGATTTTTTTTTCCTTAAATCACAGAATCACAGAACTTTAGAGGTTGGAAGGGGCCTCCAGAGATCATCCAGTCCAACCCCCTGCCAAGGCAGGGTCTCCTATGGCAGTTTGCACCAGGATCACCTAGGGCAGGTCACACAGGAATGCATCCCAAGTGGGTTTGGAAAGTCTGCAGAGGAGGAGACTCCACAATGTCTCCGGGCAGCCTGCTCCAGGGCTCCAGCACCCTCACTGTAAAGAAGTTTCTCCTCATGTTGAGCTGAAACCTTCTGTCTTCCAGTTTGTAGCTGTTGCTCCTTCTCTTATTGCTGCTGACCACCAAAAAGAGATTGGTCCCAGCCTCTTGAGAGCCACCCCTCAGGTATTTATAGACATTGATCAGATCTCCTCTCAGTCTTCTCTCCTCCTGACTAACAGCCCCAGGGCTCTTAGTCTCTCTTTGTAGGGGAGATGCTCAAGTCCCCCAGTCATCCTCGTGGCTCTCTGCTGGACTCTCTCCAGCAGGTCTCTGTCTCTCTGGGCAGCTCAAAACTGGACACAGTATTGCAGGTGTGGTCTCATCAGGGCAGAGTAAATGGGGAGAAGAACCTCCCTAATCCTGCTGGCCACACACTGTTCCTGATTCAAGTTCAAGTGAAGCCTCCTGTGTTCCACTTTGTCCCCATTGCTCCATGTCCTGTTGCTGAGCATCACTGAAAAGAGCCCAAACTCAGGCTCAGGACCTCCACCCTTTAGCTATTGATCATGGCCGGGAAGATTCCCTCTCAGCCTTATTCTTCTGAGCGCCTCCATTTCCAAAATAAACCCTGCTGTTATGGAGCCCAGGGGAGGTGTGGAGAGCAGACAGCTGTAGTAATGTTTTGGTCTCCTCCCAAAGCTGAGATTTATTACCTGAAGACAATAACTCTAACTGGTGTTATTGGTATGCGGCAGGCAGGGAGCTCAGCGCCAGCACATCTTTATTGATGCTCTTTAGGAAAGCTGCTGCTGGGATCCTGCTTATCAAATGGCTCTGACAGCAACTCATCCAACAGAGCCCTGGGTTTTAATTCCTCACCAGCTGAAAAGAAATGGGGCTGGCTGGGTGGAAAGACTCCTCTTGTTTTCAGCTGCTTTGCCCTTTGCTTTACACGGAGGAACGTGGAGGAATTGGAGCAGGAGGAACACAGCTTTGGGGGAAAAAAAATAATAAATATCCTGCCATAAAAAAAAAAAAAGCAGCATCTTAACAAAGTGACAGGTATCATCTATTAATGGAGTCTTTGATTCCCCTAGTGTTGGCCATTACAAGAAGCAGCACTGAAAGGATGTGAGGCAGAGCTTTGAAACCCACCTTTGAATTAGCAGCAGAGCCACAAAGAGCAGCAAGGGGTTTGGTGGCAAAATGCTTGACAGAGATTGTGCCCAGTGAGACAGTAAAGAGTTAAGGAGTTAGTAGAGAGTTAAGGAGAGACAGTAGAGAGTTAAGGAGTTACTGGAAATGGCAAATGTCTGCTTGGGTACAACCCAGAGATTGTACCTTCAGAATTGGCAGCAGAGCCACAAAAAGCAGCAAGGGGTTTGGTGGCAAAATGCTTGACAGAGATTGTGCCCAGTGAGACAGTAGAGAGTTAAGGAGTTAGTAGAGAGTTAAAGAGTTAAGGAGAGACAGTAGAGAATTAAGGAGTTAAGAAATTACTAGAAACAGCAAATGTCTCCTTGGGTACAAACCAGAGATTGATGAGGCAGGCAGCTAAGCTTTAGGATGTTTTCTCTCCTCAGCTGTAGTTATTCCTCACCTCAGATCCAGAAGAATCTGTGAATTGTAGTATGGTTTCACTTGGAAAAAGCTTCAAAGATCATGAAGTCCAACCATCAACCTGGAAGGAACCCCTGAAGTTCATCTAGTCCCTGCTAGAGCAGGGTCTCACAGAATAAATCATAGAATCATAGAATGGTTTAGGTTTGAAGGGACCTCAAAGATCATCCAGTTCCAACCCCCTGCCATAGGCAGGGAGGCACAGGAACACATCCAGGTGGGTTTGGAATACCACCAGAGTTTAAGTTTGAAAAAGAGGAGGCTGAGGGGAGACCTCATTGCTGTCTACAGCTACCTGAAGGGACATTGTGCAGAAGCTGCTGCTGGGCTCTGCTCACAGGTAACTGGGGACAGAACAAGGGAGAATGGCCTCAAGCTGAGGCTGGGGAGGTTTAGATTGGACCTTAGGAAAATGTTTTTCACAGAGAAAGTGGTCAGGGAGTGGAATGATGTGCACAGGGAGGTGGTGGAGTCACCCACCCTGGATGTGTTTAAAGGTGGTGTTTGGGGATCTGGCTGAAGGTGAATCTTGTAGAGTAGGGTTCTAGGCTGGGCTTGATGATCCTGAGGGGCTTTGCCAACCTGGATGCTTCTGTGAGATGAGAGAGCCCACAAGCTCTCTGGGCAGGCTGCAGTGCCTCGTAGCAGGGCACGGTGAGGATGGAAGCTCAGGTTTGCTCAGCAGCTCTTTGCAGTTGAATCCTCTGGGTACCAAGGGAAAAGGAGACACCTGGAAACGAGGCAGCGAAAAAGCATCCTTGCAGCAAGCAGTGCTGGAAGAAATCACAGCCAGGCAGTGACTATGGAAACCTTACACTAGCCAAATTGGGAATAAATAATTTACAAAAGACCCATATTAAGGACTGCATTTCTCTCCCAGTCTCAGACAGATGGACTTCTTCCCTCGGGTGGGTAATTTTTGTCTCTTTTAACAAAGTGCAGTTCCATCCAGCATTTCACAAAAGGTAACTGCAGACTCTCAGAGCTTTTTTTTTTTTCTTTCTTTCTTTCTTTCTTTCTTTCTTTCTTTCTTTCTTTTCTTGGTCTTTTCAGCAGCCAATGCTTCACACACACAAAATAAAGCTAATATTGAATTAACCTCATCTGTAGTAGAACATGTTCAAGCAGGCACTTCTAAGCTGCCTACCTAGAGAAAAAAAAAAACAATGGGGTTGGGGTGCTTTTTTTCTTTTAAGGATGAAAATGTATCCAGTAAAAGAAGTGCAAGGTCCTGCAGATGGGCTGGGGCAATCCCCAGCACAAATGCAGACTGGGCAGTGACTGGCTGGAGAGCAGCCCTGGGGAGAGGGACTTGGGGGGGGTGGTGGATGAGAAGCCTTGGAGTAGCCTTCCAGTATCTGAAGGAGGCTACAGGAAGGCTGGGGAGGGACTACTGACAAGGTCTTGTAATGACAGGATGAGGAGGAATGGGTTTAAACTGGAAGAGGGGAGATTGAAACTGGATGTTAGGTGCAAAGCTGGAGGTGGGGAGATTCAGATTGGATGTGAGGAGGAAGTTCTTCAGCATGAGAGTGGTGAGAGCCTGGAATGGGTTGCCCAGAGGAGTGGTTGGGGCCACATTCCTGGAGGTGTTTGCAGCCAGTCTGGATGAGGCTGTGGGCAGCCTGATCTAGGGTAGGGTGTCCCTGCCCATGACAGGGAAGTTGGAACTGGCTGATCCTTGTGGTGCCTTCCAACCCTGACTGATTCTATGATTCTAAGAATCTCTTTGCAGTGAGGGTGGTGAGACACTGGCACAGATTAACCAGGGAGGTTGTGGCTGCTCCATCCCTGGAGATGTTCAAGGCCAGGCTGGATGAGACCTTGAGTGACCTGTTCTAGTGGGAGGTGTCCCTCCTATGTCACAGGAGGGTTGGAACTGGCTGAGCTTTGAGGTCCCTCCCAACCTAAACCATTCTATGACTCTATGTTGTCTGCTGTCAAGCACGATGATTGTCTTCTGCTGGGGAGTGGAAGTTTCAGGGGCACCTGGGGAAGCAAGGAGGGGAGCAGAGGCACTGCAGCTTAAACAGCTGATGGTAAACAGCAGGAAGGCAGTGGAAGTGTGCACGATGCAAAGGTTGTTTGGCCTTGGGGACAGGTTTCTGCAGGCCATTTGGAGGGTGTCAGGCTGTTTAAATGGGAGCAGCTGTCAGGCATTCCCTAATTCCTGAAAGTCCATGCCTGGGAAAGGAGTCTACATGGTAGGGAGTGGGAAGTTTACATCCTACTTTTGTCGCTTGCAAATAGCTGTTAAAACATTTCCTGCCGCAACTCCCATCTCATTCACAGCCTTCAGTTCTCTCCCTTGCAGTAGATTAAGCTGCACACAGAGTCCTTAAAAATCAAACCTTGGGCAGCTTCCAAAGAGCCATAAAGCTAAAGGTTTGCAGGATGATAACAGTCATTTGTAAAAGTAAATATGATAAAAGGAACAGCTGCTGGCGTGGAGCAGCACCACAGACTGCCTAATGACTAGACAAGTTCACTGGGGGGGTTCAAAATAATTTGAGTTCTGCTTGTCTGAGTGCTGTTAATTGATCCAAAAGCAAAGCTGATCACTGCCTGCTTTTCCCATGGCATATATGCTTTAAGAAATTATTGCCTGCCACTCAGGCACTGCTGCTTATTGACTTCAGCTACATTAGCCAGACAGATGGAAAGGATTGTTGACCAGAATCATTACTACCATACTAGAGGGGAGGAGGTGGTGGTGGTGTTTGAGGTGCTCAGCAGGACCTCTTTCAGTCTGACACAAACTCTCATCAACAAGCTGGTGGCTTTCAGGAAACTGCCAAAGTATTTTCCTTGGTGCCTTTGAGCTCTTAGTAGGAGAATTGCCACGTAGTAACCACAAGTGCTAACTGCTTTTCATGTACTAGCCACAAAAGGTGCATGGCCAGAAGGTCAAGGGAGGTGTTGGACTGCTCTGCTCTGGTGAGGTGGCCCTGGGCAGCCTGTTCTGGCTGGAGGTGTCCCTGCTGCCTACAAGGAGGTTGGACAACACGACCTCTGAAGGTCATAGAATGGTTTAGGTTGGAAGAGACCTCAAAGATCATCCAGTTCCAACCCCCCTGTGCCACGGGCAGGGACACCTCCCACTAGATCAGGTCACTCAAGACCTCATCCAGCCTGGCCTTGAACACATCCAGGGAGGGAGCAGCCACAACCTCCCTGGGCAACCTGTTCCAGTGCCTCGCCACCCTCACTGTGAAGAACTTCCTCCTAACATCCTGCCTAAATCTTCCCTCCACCAATTTGAACCCATTCCCCCTCACCCTGTCATTACAAGACCTTGTCAATAGTCCCTCCCCAGCCCTCCTGTAGGTTCCCTTCAGATACTGGAAGGTTAGTCCCTTCCAACTCAATGCAATCTGTGAATCTGTGAGACCCCCACACCGAGTGCTCAGTCCAGCTCTGGAGCCTCTAGCACAAAAAAGGTATAGATCTGTTGGAGACGAGGAGGAGGAGGGCCAGAAAAATGGTCAGAGGGCTGCAGAACCTGTGCTATAAAGATAGGCTGAGGGAGTTGGGGCTGTTCAGCCTGGAGAAGGCTCCAGGGAGACCTTAGAGCAGACTTCCAGTACCTGAAGAGGGCCTGCAGGAAAGCTGGGGAGGGACTTCTTAGAAGGGTCCATGGTGATTTGTTCAGATTGGACATTAGGAAAATGTTTTTTGCTGAGAGTGGTCAGGGACTGGAATGAGCCACACAGGGAGGTGATGGAGTCACTCACCCTGGATGTGTTTAAAGGTCATTTGGATGTGGTGCTTGGGGATATGGTTGAAGGTGAATCCTGCAGGGCAGTGTTCTAGGTTGGACTTGGTGATCCTGAGGGGCTTTGCCAACCTGCATGTTTCTGTGATTCTGTGACAGGAAAAGGGGCAATGGTTTTAAACCAGATCAGGGTAGATTTAGATTGGACTTCAGGAAGAAATTCTTTGCTGTAAGGGTGGTGAGACCCTGAAAGGGGTTGCCCACATAGAAGTTGTGGACTCCTCATCCCTAGAAGCATTTAAGACCAGGCTGGATGAGGCTTTGAGCAACCTGGTCTAGAGGGAGATATCCTTGCCCGTGGCAGGTGGGTTGGAACTGGCTGCTCTCTAGGGTCCCCTATGATGATCTTTGAAGTCCTCTCCAACTTAAGCCATTCTATGAATCTGTGTATGCTCAGATTCCAGCAGCTGACAGAGGTTTATCTCATTCTTTAAATGAAGGCACATCTGTGTGCAGCCTCTGCTGCTTGCTGGATGTTCTTAGTAAGTCTGCTTTCATGGCAGTCTCCAGAGAAAAGGTGCTTGGCTTGGGGAATCTTCTCTCCTCTGAAAACAGGCTCAAAGAACCTTGGAAAAACTGTCTGAAACCTTGTAGAAAACATTGGGTTTTTTTCTTTCTTAAACTTGTGTGAGAGTCAAGAAAATGCTGGATGTGAGACAGAGGAAGGATGGGATGTTAGGAAGAAGTTTCTTCCAGTAAAGGTGGTGAGACACTGGTACATGTTGCCCAGGGAGGTTGTGGCTGCTCCCTCCCTGGAGGTGTTCAAGGCCAGGTTGGATGAAGCTTTGAGTGATCTGTTCTAGTGGGAGGTGTCCCTGCCTATGGCACAGGGAGGGTTGGAACTGGATGAACTTTGAGGTCACTTCCAACCTAAACCATTCTATGATTCTAAGTTCTTCACCATGAGAGTGGTGAGAGCCTGAAATGGGTTGCCTAGGGGGGGTGGTTGGGGACACATCCCTGGGAGTATTTAAGGTCAGGCTGGAAGAGGCTGTGGGCAGCCTGATCTAGGGTACCTATGGCAAGGGGATTGGAACTAGATGATCCTTGTGGTCCCTTCCAACCCTGTCTGATTCTGTGATTTTACTATTCTATGTTTGGCCAGCAGGTCTGATTCTATGATTCTATGACTCTAAAAAGGAGCAAGGAGAAAGAAAAGAGTACTTAAAAAGAGAGGTAGGGGGAAAAGCTCCTGCAAGTGAAATGAGATAGGAAAATATGAAAGGGAAGCAGAAGAAGATGAAAAAAAAAAAAATAAGTAGCACATATGTTTATTTTATAGGAAGTTGGCTGACAGGCTGATTTTCTGCTCTGGTCAGGGAATTGAAATTATGGTGAGCTCTGGATGAAAAGTGAATAGAGAATATCCTAAATTAAGAACCCGAGAGACTGAAATCTGTTTGTAAAACCTCTTCTGGAACAACAAGGCCACCATATTTTAAGAGCAAGGCTTGTTCATGAATAAATTGCAAGAGGAAACAGGCTAAATGGGATGTGGAAGGAAGCAGCAGGAAAGGCTTGCTCAGGAGGCCACATTTTGTGTTAGCAACTTTGCTTACTTTGAGCTCCCTGTAAAATAAAGGAGGCGAAGAACCTTTGCCCATTAACAACAGGAGTGGATTTTCCTCCCCTGCAAGCAACTGTCCAGGTCACTGTGTGGCTGGTGCTGATTGATATAATCCTTGTGAGCTTCCTGTATAACAAACAATAAATTCATTTTTCACGGGTGACTTCAGCTGCCCTTGTGATGGTAAAGTGAGGAGGAGCAGGTAAGAGGAAAGTCTGTGCAGAATCGGCAGGAGGGACCTGCTGGCTCTGGGCAGTGCTGCTGGGAGGCTCTCTGAGCTTACCCCTCCCTGAAAATGTGATGTTTTGGGGGCACCATACAACTGCCACAACGTTTATCAAGGATGTATGCTCCTCCTCAAACAAAGGATCGTAGAACCACACAGAATCACAGAATGGGAGAGGCTGGAAGGGACCTCCAGAGATCATTGAGTCCAACCCCCATGCCTGAGCAGGATCACCCAGGGTAGGTCACACAGGAACACATCCAGGCAGGTTTTCAGTCTGCAGAGAAGAAGACTCCACAACCCTCTTGGGCAGCCTGCTCCAGAGCTCTGCTGCACTCACAGGGGAAAAGTTTCTCCTTACAGTGCCCATAGAACCTCCTCTGCTCCAGCTGGCACCCAATGTCCCTTGTCCTGTCCTTGGCCATCCCTGGCCAGGGCCTGCAGAGCCTGGCTCTGTCCTCCTGGCACTGCTCTGCACATCTTTATCACAGCAATGAGGGCAGCCCTCAAGCTCCTCTGCTTCAAGCTCCAAGCCCCAGCTCCCTCAGCCTGTGCTCACAGGAGATGTCCCACTGCCTGCAGCAGCTTTGGGACTCTGTGCTGGACTCTTCCAAGCAGTTCTCTGAGGTCCTTCTTGACCTGAGTGGCCCAGAACTGGAGAGGACAATAGAATGCAGTGGATTGGAGGAGAGAAGGCTTCAAGGAGACCTTGTAGCAGCCTTCCAATATCTGAAAGGGGCCCACAGGAGGGCTGGGGGAGGACTATTGACAAGGTCTTGTAATGCCAGGATGAGGAGGAATGGGTTTAAACTGGCAGAGGACAGATTTAAACAGGATGTTAGAAGGAAGTTCTTTACAGTGAGGGTGGCGAGACACTGGAATGGGTTGCCCAGGGAGGTTGTGGCTGCTCCCTCCCTGGAGATGTTCAAGGCCAAGTTGGATGTGTCCTTGAGCAACCTGATCTAGTGGGAGGTGTCCCTGCCTATGACAGGGGGTTGGAACTGGCTGAGCTTTGAGGTCCCTTCCAACCTAAACCACTCTATGATTCTATGATTGGAAAGCACATTTAAAGGTCATCTAATCCAGTGCAGCAGGGTGAACTTTCCACCTTGAAATGGGATGCCATGGGATAATTCCATGGCTTTCAGTGTTTCACTGCTTTTAGCCATTATTATTCTGTCCTCTCCAAAGGAGGGCTGCAGTTCTGCTTGGCATCACTGCCACTGGAGCAGGGCTGCACCACTCATTCCTAGGGTGGTGGAAGTCCCATCTCTAGAGGTGTTCAAGGCCAGGCTGGATGAGACTCTAGACAGCCTGATCTAGTGTGAAGTGTCCTTGCCCATGGCAGTGGGGTTGGAACTGAATGATCCTTGTGGTCCCTTCCCACCCTGACTGATTCTGTGACTCAAACAGAACAGTCTCCATATTTCACCATGAAGCCTTCTTCTAGGACACCCATTGCTTGCATGAAACCCCTTTGAGTTATCTAATCTGTTCAGGAGGAGGGGTATGTGTCAGAACACAGCTGTGCTTTTTTTTTTCTCCCCCCTTCCCCCTAACCCATAAATCAAGCAAAGCAGAAAATAGGAGATGAGGGAAAACTTTAATTCAGTCAAACATTTTCACCGTAATAGAAAAACGCAGCACTGCAGAACACAGACTGATGTAGTCTGTGCAGTTTGCCAGCCTCTGCTGCACGCTGGGTTAGATGTCTCAGCCATCTCTGGCTCGAGCTGCAGGCATGTAACCACTCTGCCACGCTTCAGGGGACTTTGACGTGGTGATGAGGAGAGGGCAGCTAAGCTAACAGCAATCTCGGGGCCACCATCCGAATCAAAAGGGTGTGCGGAGAAAATGCTGCTGGAAGTGGCTACCTGGGGATGTTTTGCTCTTTGGAAGTACTGTGGGCAGTCAGAGAGAAGGCAGCAGTGTTGACCTGGCAAGGGGAGCTTTAACACCAAAAACTCCCTGGAAAATAAGAGGGAAAATCTCGGGGGGTGATCATTATTGACAGGGCATTCCCTGCGTTACTTCAGAGCCCACAGAGGCAGGATTTAGCTTAGCCTTGGTGAGGAAACAAAGCTGCATTAAAGCCATCTGGCACTGCTGATATTTTCTCTTCGATGAATCTGCCAGCAGCCCAAAGTCTACTCAATAGGTTGGTTGGGAAAGTGGTAAAAGCTCTAAAGATGACAGAGTGAAAAGAATGCAAAGTGAACAAGTAATGGCAATGATAGAATCGTAGAGTCATAGAAGGCATTGGGCTGGAAGGGACCTCCAGTTGCTGGTCATGTCCTACATGAATCATAGAATCAGTCAGGGTTGGAAGGGACCACAAGGATCATCTAGTTCCAACCCCCATGCTATAGGCAGGGACACTCTACCCTAGATCAGCCTGGCCACAGCCTCGTCCAGCCTGGCCTTAAACACCCCCAGGGATGTGGCCCCAACCACCTCCCTGGGCAACCCATTCCAGGCTCTCACCACTCTCATGGTGAAGAACTTCCTCCTCACAGTTGTTGAAGAAACAACAACTTTGCAAGTTGGGCTAAAACTCTTAGAAGGAAGAAGTTCTTTGCAGTAAGAGTGGTGAGACACTGGAACAGGTTGCCCAGGGAGGTTGTGGCTGCTCCCTGCCTGGAGGTCTTCAAGGTTGGGTTGGACAAGGCCTTGAGCAACCTGATCTAGTGTGAAGTGTCCCTGCTTATGTCACAGGGGGGTTGGAACTGGATGAATTTTGAGGTCCCTTCTAACCTAAACCATTCTCTGATCCTATGTGTTGGGGATTGAGTTGAGGCAGGGGGGTTGAAGTTAGATGATCTCAAAAGTCCCCTCCAACCCAACCCATTCCACGAACATGTGGACAGGGTGCAAGGCAAGGTCCTAAATGTGATGTGCCCAAAAAACCAGATTGAGGTTCAAGAGCTGCATTTGCACATCATAGCAGCGCAACGGCTAAGTGCCAGGAAGAATTCCCTTTCTGTCTCCTGCAGTCATTAATTTGGTGTATGGAAAGTGCCAGGAGTGGGGAAGAGCTAGAATTATGCTTCACCCACAGCTTGTGCTCTGTTATTATCTTACACTCCATTATTATCTAAATGCAGAGCATGCTCTGGAATCAAAACTGTGTTTCTCTGCATCTGGAAATTAAAAAAAAAAAAGTCAGAGGAGAAAGAGGAGCTACATAGCTGTGGGTTTTTTGTGTTTGTTTTTTTTTAAATCCAGTGAATACTTTTCCTTCAGACAGAATCCTTAACCCCATAAGTTCTTATCTCATATTGATGGAAAGATTCCTCCCAGAATTGAAATGAGCTATTGAAAAGCTTAATCACTCTATCACCTCTCAATGCAATTGGAGTTTATCATCTAATTACATTTACAAGAAATCCCATAAAATAGAGGGGAATGCTTCAGCATTGAAATGATACAGCCAAAAACGGAGATTATAAAGGGGATTGCAAAACCTATTTTGGTTCTGACATCTTAAGCAACATGACCTTAAAAGGAGGTTGGAGTGAGGTGGAAATTGCTCTGTTTTCCCTGGTATTAGAAGCACAGAATCATCCAGGTTGGAAAAGACCCCTCAGGATCACCAAGTCCAACCTAGGTGATAGAATGAGATGAAACAGCCTGAAATTGTGCCAGCAGAGGGGTAGATCTGGTACTGGGAAACATTTCTTTGCTGCAAGAGTAGTGAGGGATTGGCACTGTCTGCCTAGGGAGCTGGTGGAGTCACCATCCCTGGAGGTGTTCCAGAAATGTGTGGACCTGGCACTTCAGGACATGGTTTCATGGTGGGGTTGGGTTGAAGGATGGGCTCCATGATCTGAAAAATCTCTTCCATCCAAACACAATTGTGTGATTCTATAAGAAATCACACTTTAAGATATGATGCTGCAATGGTGGCTACTAAGATCTTCCTGATACTGCAAAACCATGGACAAGCTGAGCGTGGACTAAATGGATTGAGACAGAGGGAAGCAGAGGGAGGAAGGGGAAATGCTACCATATGCACCAACATATGGGCAAGGCAAGAGCATATGCTTACCCTAATGAAACTGTCCTGCTCTTTGGAAGTGCTGTAGCAAAGAATGACTATGTGCAAGTCAGGGGTCCTGGTGTAAAACTGAGCCTTCAAGTATGTTGTGAGCAAGGGCAAGGCAAGAGCATATGCTTACCCTAATGAAACTGTCCTGCTCTTTGGAAGTGCTGTAGCAAAGAATGACTATGTGCAAGTCAGGGGTCCTGGTGTAAAACTGAGCCTTCAATTATGTTGTGAGCACCTACCCTGCACAGAAACCTGTTCCCCAGCAGTGGAGGGAAGACTTCATTGTCATGGCTCAGGTCTAAATCTGCTGCCGTTATTCAAACCCCTCCTGCTTCATGCCAGCTTCAAAAGGAAAGTGCTGGCTGGAGCCAAGTCTTATGAGTCTTTACAGAAAGGGTGGTCAGGCACTGGAATGAGCTGCCTGGAGAGGTGGTGGAGTCACCATCCCTGGAGGTGTTTTTAAAAAGAGTGGATGTGGTGCTTGAGGCTATGGTCTAGTGATGAAGGATGCTGGGATGAAGGCTGGACTGGATGATCCTGGTGGTCCTTTCCAACCACAGCGATTAGATGTTGTGCTGAGGGATTTGGTTTAGTCAAGGACTTGTCAGTGCCAAACTAATGATTGGACTCAATGATCTTGAAGGTCTTTTCCAATCTAAGAAATTCTGTGATTCTGTCTCAGGCCAGAACTTGGCAGAACTTTCTTTGGGTGGAGTTTCCACGGACACCTTTTGGTGTTGTAATCAGCATTTTGTAGGAACAAATCCAGCACTTCACTCCCATTTGCCACTCATCAACTTAGAGATCCCAACCCTGTGGGCTTATAGAGGGAGACATGATCTGGTTTGGAGTTTCTGCCTACTTCTGGTTGTGTATTTTATTGGGAATTCTTACTATGCACATAATAAAAATGCTGCAACACCTCCCCCCCAGCTATGCATGTAGAGAATCTGAACATCAATATTAGCCTCTACATCTCTTAAGCAGACCTAATCAAACCGCAGCAGTTGACATCATCTCTTTCCTCCCCTCCTCCCTGGGGCTTTCGTAATTAGATCTCCTTTTAAAATTGAAATGTGCACTTTCAGACAATGTTTCTTGAATTATGCATGGGTTGGTGGTGTTTACATCCTCCTTTCCTGTTTGTTTCTGAATATCCAACTTAACCGCACGTTTCATTTTTTTTTCTCCTGTGCTTGTGATTTTTTTTTTTAATTGCAAATTTTGTTTTTCTCCCGTTTTTATATATATATATGCATACCAAAATTTTTAAATATAACAATGATCTATAACACTTTTATATATACACTTTAGAAATGTCTATTTATTTTTTTTAATTGCAAATTTCATTTTTCACCTGTGTTTTTATATATATATATATGTATACATACCAACATTTTTATAAAGAACAATGATATATATTTATTTTATATAATTTCACTTATATAT